>JBAKGM010019837.1:0-28260 GCA_037177215.1 Asparagus racemosus | reverse complement strand
GGTGCATATGTTTCATCATAATCAATACCTTCTTCTTGATTATACCCTTGTGCAACCAATCTAGCCTTATTTCTTATTACTTGACCAGTTTCATCTAATTTATTCCTAAAAATCTATTTTGTTCCTATAATAGATTTATTTTGAGGTCTAGGTACAAGATCCTAAACATTATTTCTGATAAATTGAATTAATTCATCCTGCATAACTTCAATCCATAAATTATCAAGTAAAGTTTCTTTTATATTTTTAGGTTCTATTGTTGAAACAAATGCAACATGAGCAATTAAATTATAATGAGATTTTGTAGTAACTTTATCAGAAATATTTTCAATAATCAAATCATGAGGATGATTTCTAACTTCTACAAAATTCTTTGGTAAATCATTTTGTAAAACATTTTTCTTTGAAACATCTAACATGGGAGTGTCATAAATATTATCACTTAAATCATCATCATCATGTAAAATTGAAGGTGTTTTTGTAAAATTTTCATCAAAAGAAACATGCATAGATTCTTCAATAACTAAAGTTCTTTTGTTATGTACTCTATAAGGTTTACTATGATTAGAGTATCCTACAAAAATTCCTTCATCAGATATAGAATCAAATTTGTCCAAATTATCTTTTGTGTTCAAAATAAAGTATTTACAACTAAAAATTTTAAAATAAGAAACTTTAGAAATTTTATTATAAAATAATTCATAAGGTGTTTTCTTTAAATAGTTCTTATAAAACTCTATTTTAAACATAACAACCTGTAGATACAGCTTCTGTCTAAAAATACTTTGGTAAATTACTATCACATAACATGGTTCTAGTACATTCTTGTAAAGTTCTATTCTTTCTTTCTACAGCTCTATTTTGTGGAGCTGCTCTTGGAAAAGAAAAAGTATGAAAAATATCATTTTCATCACAAAAATTTGTAAAAAGTTTATTTTCAAACTCTCCTCCATGATCGCTATTTATTATAATTATAGAAAGAGATTTTTGATTTTGAATTCTTACAAAAAATAGAAAACTCATTAAAAACATCATTTTTGTGTTTAAGAAATATTACCCATGTAAATCTGGTAAAATCATTAATAATTACAAATACATATTTACTTCCATTTAAAGATGCTATTCTAGAAAGAACAAAAAGATCAATGTGAATTAATTCTAGTGGCTGACTTGTAGAAATAACATTTTTAGATTTAAAAGAAGATTTATGCATTTTTTCTTGTTGACATGCATCAAAAAAATTCTCTTTATAAGAAAGTTTAGGTATACCATTTACAGAATTATTTTTAGAAATCTTAGAAATATGTTTAAAGTTTACATGTGCAAAACGTTTATGCCATAAAATAGAATCATTAGAAGATGCAATAAGACAATATTCATTAAAAACATTATCTAAAGATAAAACATTTATATTATTCTTTCTATGACCTTTATATAAAATAGTAACCCAATCAATATTATAAATCATGTAAGAATCTTTTTCAAAAATGATTTTAAAAGCTTTATCACAAAGCTGACTTATACTAAGCAGATTATATTTAATACCATCAACTAATAAAACATTATTAATAATAGATTTATTAGGATTACCAATGGTTCCAATACCAATTACCTCTCCTTTGTTGTTATCTCCAAAAGTAACGGTACCACTATCCTTATTTTGAAATGATGATAACAATTGAATATTACTGGTCATATGTTTAGAACATCCACTATCTAAAATCCACATATCTTTCTTTGTTACCTAAAATAATAAACATTAATAACTTTGGTACCCATGTTATGTTGGGTCCATAAAATTAGTTTTTGGGAAACCAAACCCATAAAGAGTTTGATTTGCCCATATAGTTAGTTGATAAACAAGCATCATTAATAAATGTAGAAACATAAATCTTTTTCTTTGAGGAATTTAATTCTTTAGGCACCAAATAGATAAATACTTTGATTTCTTTTTCTATAAAACATTATCTTTAATATTTTGTTCATCTAATTTTAAAGATGATTTTACAAAAATAGTTTTCTTAGAAATATTTTTATCAACATGAAAATGCAAACCTTTTGTCTTCTAAGATTCTTTTTGATATAAAAGTAAATTTTTAAGATTTTCTTTACCTTTATTAAATTTACTTACATTTAAACATATATTATCATATTTTGATTTAATACAAGAAATATCTTTATCTAAAACATTAATGCGAATCTTTAAATCATTACATTCTGATTTTAGATAAGTATTCTCACAAGTCAAAATATGATTTTCTTTAAGCAAAGATTCATTTTCCTCTTTTAAAAAAATTTCTTGAGAATTAGAAGAAGTAGAGGAATTTAAATCAGAAATTTCATCTAATAATCTTTTATTTTCACCTTTAAGAAAATTATGTGAAGCTTTTAATCTCAAAAAGGTTTCATATAATTCATTGAAAGCATCTAAAAGCTCTTCATTATCATTTACCTCGTCTTGTGCCATAAAACACATATGAGCGCTTTCTTTTTCTTCAATTTCTTCATCCGAAGATGAATCATCACTATCATCCCATGTAGCCGCCATAGCCTTTCTTTTCTTATTACTTTGAGCATTATTGGAATTGTTGAAGTAATTTGATTTTTGCTTATTCTTCAATAATGAACAATCTTTCTTCACATGTCCTGGTTTATTACACTTGAAACAAACAAGTAAGTTATTTGAATTTGAATTCTTGGGTTTGAACTTACCTTGTTTAATAAATTTACGAAATTTGCATGCAAACATGCTCATTTCTTCTTCTTCTTCCTCCGAATCTTCTTTATCGAAAGTAGTATTGAAAGCAAGTATCTTTTTCTTCTTTGGTTCATCATCCTTCTTTTTATCTTCAATTTGGCCTTCATAAGCCATCAAGTTACCAATTGAATTTTCTACGGTGAGGGTGGATAAATCATTCGCCTCTTCAATCGCAGTAGTTTTCTTCTCCCATTCAGAAGTTAGTGCTCTTACAATTTTTCTTACCATCTCAACTTGACTATATACTTTTCCAAGTCTAATTAGAGAGTTAGTAATGTCCGTAAATCTTGTGAACATCTCAGTTATGGTTTCATTATCCTACATTTTGAATAGTTTGAACATGTGAACAAGAACAAAAATTTTAGATTATTTAATCTTATTTGTACCCTCATGAGTTACCTCGAGTGTATGCCAAATGTCGTATGCAGATCTAGCTGTTGACCCTCTGTTGAACTCATTCTTATTAAGGTCACAAAATAAAGCATTCATTGCTTAAGAGTCCAGATTTGTATTTTTCCTTTGAGATGCAGTCCATTCCGCGAAGGGAGTATTTGGCTTCTCAAAATTTGTTTCCATGACATTCTAAAGTTCGTATCTAATTGATTGAAGATAGATTTTCATTCGGCACTTCCAATAGTTGTAATTCAGACCATCGAACATCGGTGAATGATTTGTAGAATGTCTTTTCTTAAATTGTGTAGACGAATCAAAAGTTGATGCCATCTTTCACCTCGCTCTGATACCAATTGTAGGATCTGATTTGATCACACTAAAAACACTAGAGAGGAGGTGAATAGTATTCTTTTAATAAATTATGCAAAGTAGATTATAATTTGCATGAAAAATAGCAACAAATATTGAAAATCACAATCACAAACATAAGGATTTTATACTGGTTCCACCTCCCTGGTGTACATCCAGTCCTCAAGCAAATCCCGCTTGAGATTTCCACTATGATTTTGAAAAACACTTACAAAATTAAAAGCAAACCTGACCAATTTGTAAGCCCATGCAAATTGCAACAACCTCTAATCAGAGATCAACAACTCTCGCACCCGAGAGTTCTTTTTAAACAAAAAGTACAATTCCTATAAGCCTTGAAGTGTTGGTGATGTGCAGCAGTGGCTCAGGAACTTTTAAGTCTCGAATATTGCCTAACTCTTTTTAAGCATGTATGAGGATCAATGACAATATCCGAGAGATTGTTTCTGAATCTTTAGATTGAAAATCTAGGAATTTTTTAAACTTGATTTTGCACAAAAGATGAATCTTATATGTATGAATCCTTGTACCAAAATTCTGAACTTCACACCTATTTATAGCCTTTGAAAAACTTGAATTTTAAACCTTAGAAACGTTTAAAAACGGCTATAAACTGTTAAGTATTCAAAATTTGAAATTGTCAGAAAACAATTTCTGTAGTCGACTACTATTCATATTAGTCGACTACTCTGTGTTTAAGCAGACTCTGTATAGATAATTTTATTGCTTAGTAGTCGACTACAATAGTCATTAGTCGACTACTCTGAAACGACTGAAAGTATGAAATTCAGTTTTAAAGCTAAGTAGTCGACTATAACATCTATTAGTCGACTATTCTGTAATTTTACAGTTTCTGAAAATCTGTTCAAGTATTTATTAGTCGACTACTATAACTACTAGTCGACTACACTGTAAAATGACAAAAACTTAATATTCTGTTAAAGTCTTAATTAGTCGACTACAAAGGTCATTAGTCGACTATACTGTAAAAAGACAGAAACACATATTTTGATCAAATGAGTTGGGTAGTCGACTACTATTGCTATTGGTCGACTACTAAGGTCTGAAAATGATATAACTTAAATATTTTGAGACTCATTTTTTAAACTTTAAACTCTAATGGTTAACATAGGGGATTTCTTTTGTTAACCACACACTAAGCATGTGTTAGTGTGTTCTAAATGCTTATGTGTGTGTATGTGAGTGATCAAGGCTTGTACAAAAGAATCTAAGTAAAGAAAAAGTAAATTTACATTGCGACGTTGTACGAACATCTTCTTCTTTACTTCTTTTGCCTTGAACTTATCCAGCACTTGTTCACATATCTTGATCATAATTTGATGTTTAAATTTGCATTGATATGTTAGTGCACAATAATACACATAGTGACTAAATTGTTATCATCAAAACAATATCTTGGGGACATGATATCTAACATCGAGGTCGAGAAGAACAAGGTCGACGCTAAGTGGCGTCGTGAGTTGGAGATGAAACGGTCTATGACTGTTAACATGGAAGCTCGTAAGTCAAAGCAGTCGACTACCATAGTGAAGCTGAAGGAAGAAATGGCTAAGCTTGGGGCGACCATCCAGAGCTCCCAACATGAGGTGGCCGAGCAGGAGAAACGCATTGAGCGTTTGGAGGAGGAGGTTGAGGCTAAGAGGCAGGCAAAGCTAGCGGCACAAGAGGGCGCTCGCTCGGACTAGCTTACTCTTCAAAACCTGAAGGTAGAGCTGGAGGAGGCAAGAGCGACTCATCAGGTGGCCCTAACTGACATCCAATCTATCGTGACCCGACTCAAATACGCGACGTCGAAGGAAGGTACGAGGGAGGTCATCGAGGGTTACCAGCACGGCCCCATGGGGAAAGTCAAACTATCGCTTGCCGTTAAAGCCGGTTGCAATTATCTGAAGGCCTACCTCCCTCCCACAGTTCTATCATCTTCTAGCCTCACCTACCCTCCCCGAGTGCAGAGTTGCCTCAGCATCCTACAAGACATCGAGGCCAGAGGTGGAGGGATCAAACTAGGTGTCGACAAGGGTGATGAAGACGAGGATGATGATGAGGAGGGCGACGGTGACAATGTAGGTGATGACCCTAATTAGGGTGTCATTGGGCCAGTCCCCATCTTTCAGCAGTTTTATTTTTAGTTGCTTCTGTCTTTTCCTTTTAATCTTTGTAAATTTATTTTTGCTTTGAATAAAAGTTTATTTACTTTGCATTTCCATGTGTGGGGCACTTGAATTTTATTTAGTCATGTTATATTTTTACATCTGGTCGATACTGTTAGCATAACTTCAACTCATAACTAGAAGCTGAATAGGTAGAGCATAACACGATCAAAATCTAAAAGATGATACCCATATTTAACTAAGTTCGTGACTTTATCTAATTAAACATCAGCATTTGATAGATGCTTGGAGTCGTATTTGGCCGGAATGCCATAGGTGCTAAGTCGGTTGACTGGCCATCGGAGGCATCATTTTGTAAAATGAGTTAGTCAGAGTTGAGTGTCATGGATCTACCCCGGAGGGTATTGATGACCTTGCCATAGCGGCCCTTGGTTTGGGTGTCAAGGGTTTATGCAGCCCCTAGGTCTTTTTGATCAATGACAATCCGTAAGTTGGTTGCCTAGAACTTATGGAGCGCCGAGGTCTTTTGGCTTTTTGGTGGAGGAAGATGGTCTGTTGCGTTGTGATGGATGCTTTAATCCAGCAAGGAAAGACGGATGCCTTGACTCGGCCCAATGAGCGGGGATATCCTAGTTCGACTTGGTGAGAGGAGCGCGATCATCCGGCCGAGTGAGTTGGGTCACCTGTCTCAGTTGGGCAAGAAGGATGCCTTGACTCGATGTGACAAGAAGGGTCCCTTGACTTGGCCTAGTGAGAAGGGTCACCTAAACTCGACTCAGTAGGAGAACTGGTTTAACTCAGCCAAGGGAGTAGGATGTCACGACTCATTTCTGGTGAGAAGGGTGCTATTCCTTAGCGAATTGGTTGTGAATGCTTAGAGGTTTCAGTCATAGTTTAATACAAACTTAACATAATAACCAGATGCAAAATCTATTCATAACGAGAGATCATAGACAAAATCCATAATACAAGATTACTGAAAAATTTCTTCAGGTGCTCAATATTCTAGGGATGCTATAAGATTCTTCCATCCAGGCTTCTTAGTCTGTACGTGCTAGGTTGAATTTCCTCGAGGACGGTGTATGGTCCTTCCCAATTGGGTGCTAGTTTGCCATGTTTGGTGTCTTTGTCGGATGTTGCCTTCCTTAAAACGAGGTCGCCGGCATGAAATCTTGTCGGTCGAACTTTACTGTTGTAGGATATAGTGACTCATTGTTGATTGATAATTTGATTGTGCAACACCCTGGTTCGAACTTCATTTAATGAGATCCAGTTCCACGTGAAGCTCTGCAGAGTTCGAGTTTTCATCGAAGTGTTGTAGACGAATGGTGGGCAGGCTAACCTCCAGAGGGGTCACCGCCTCAACTCCATAAGCTAATCTAAAGGGGTTCTCACCAGTGAAGTTCTTGTGAGTTGCACGGTAGGACCATAAAATGCTTGGCAACTCTTTGACTCAGTTTCTAACTACCTTGTCTACTTTCTTTTTTAAAGCTTGTAGGATGCACTTGTTAGCAGCTTCAGCTAGTCCATTGCATTTGGGATGTGCAACTGAGGTAAACTTGAGTTGGATCCCCCATTCCTCGCAAATGTTTTGGAACCCTCTACTGTTGAACTGGGTGCCACTGTCTGTGACGAATGATCGAGGGACTCCGAATCAGCATATGATGGATTTCCAAACGAAGCTAGTTATGTTGGCCTCTCCTATCTTCGCCAGAGGTTCTGCCTCGATCCACTTGGTGAAATAGTTGATGGTAACAATTAGAAACTTTTGCTACCCTGAAGCGAGAGGAAGGGATCCCAGAATGTCCAATCCCCACTGGGCAAAGGGTATGGGGCTCAAAATGGAAGTTAGCTCCATAGCAGTAGCTTGTGGAGCCTGCGAGAAGAGCTGACACTTTTTGCAAGTTGAGACGAGCTTCCTTGAGTTAGTTATTATGGTAGGCCAATAATAGTCCTGCCGAATGACTTTCTGGGCGAGTGTTCTCACTTTTGGGTGATTTCCACAGACGCCTTCATGAATTTCCTTCAAGACGTAGCTCGCTTCACTTGGCCGTAGACATCTGAGGTATAGCCCCACACAATTGTTCGAATAAGACTATTGACAAAGCTAACCATCAATGATGAGGTAGCGGCAAGCATTTCTTTGCAAGTTCTTAGCCTCAACAGCATCCAAGGACGTAGTTTCGCTTGCCAGAAATTAGATGAAGAGATCCATCCAGCAGGGCTCTGGTGCTGCATCGGCCAGCATGACATTGGTGGGAATTTTTGTAATGCTGGGATAGTGGAGTGTGTCAGTATAGATAGGTCCGGAGTTGCCCATGGAGCTGGTCAACGCCAGCTTCGATAGAGCTTCTGCTCAGGCATTATGGGCTCGGGGACCTGAGTGATTTTAAAATTGGCCGATTGAGTTGGCAACTCATTGGCCACCTTCAAGTACTAGGCCATCCATCCATCTTTGGCTATATATTTGCCATTAACTTGATGAACTACAAGTTGGGAGTCAGCCAGTATGTATAGGTTCTCAGCCTTGACTGTAAGGGTGGCGCGAAGGCCAGCAATGAGTGCTTCGTATTCAGACTTATTATTTGGGGCTAGAAATTCAAAGGCAATAGTCTGCTTAGTAGCTACTCCATCTGGACTGCACAGAATTACGCTGGCCCTACTGCCAGTCTCATTTGATGATCCGTCCACCTTCAGTAGCCACCAAGAGTCGAACTCTTGCGAATCGCCCTCAGGGCGAAACCCATAGGGAGAGTCGTTGCCCTTGTATTCTGCTCTATTGTAGGTGCCGGCTGATCAGAGGGCAAAGGTTCTAGTTGTTCACCCTCGGGCGAGGCGAACTCTATGAGAAAGTCCGAAAGAGCTTGCGCTTTGATTGTCACCCGAGTTTCAAATTGCACATCATATTCACTGAGCTCGATCGACCATGCAACCATTCTCTCTGAGGTGGTTGGACTCCCTAGAGCTTTCTTCAGAGGCAGGTTGGTCCGCACAACAATAGAATATGCTTGAAAGTATGGGCGGAGCCAACTAGCGGTTGTAATGAGGGCAAAAGATGCTTTCTTGACCAAAGAATAGTTCAGCTCCCCCGCTCTAAGGATCTAGCTAATATAATACACTGGCCTCTGAATGTTGTCTTCCTCTTGAACTAGGACGGAGCTGATGGCCTCAGGAGAGATGGCTAAGTAGAGATATAGGGTCTCTCCTTCTGTGGGTTGACTCAATAGCGGCTTGGTGCTCAAGTAAGCTTTGAGTTTCCTGAATGCGTTGCAGCACTTCTCTGTCCATTCCATCTTTTTCTTGGGGTCCTTTGTTCCCCTTAATATCTTAAAGAAAGGGAGACTTCTGTCGGCCGACTTGAAGAGAAAGCACCCTAGAGCGGCTATCTTGCCATTGAGCGTTTGGATGTCCTTCATGGTGCGCGGTTCGGGTAGTCGCTCGATGGTGGCTACCTTCTCTAGGTTGACTTCAATGCATTGTTGAGTGATCATGAACCCAAGGAACTTTTCCGACTTCACTCCAAAGGCGCATTTGGCTGGATTGAGCTTCATGCGGTAATGCCAAAGGACAAAAAAAGCCTCGTCGAGATCAGCTATGTGTGCAGAGGCCAGTTTTGATTTCACCAAAATGTCGTCCACGTACGCTTCCATATTACGGCCGGTTTGAGGTCTGAAGATTTTGTTGACCAGTCTCTGATATGTTGCTCCAGCGTTTTTGAGACTGAATGACATGACTTTGTAACAATTAGTTCCTTGATCGGTAATGAAAGACGTCTTTTCTTGGTCATGTTCTACCATGAGGATCTGATTGTAGCCTGAGAAGGTGCCCATGAAGCTTAGCAGCTCATGCCCTGCACTCTCATCCACCAACTGATCTATGCATGGCAATGGGTAACTATCCTTCGGACAAGCCTTGTTGAGGTCGGTGTAATCTACGCACATCCTCCACCTGTTGTTAGCTTTCCTTACCAAGACCACATTAGATAGCCATTATGGATACTGCACTTCATGGACGAAACTAGGTTTCATAAGTTGGTTGACTTCTGCTGCCGCTACTTTCTGCCGCTCAGGTCCTAGATATCTCTTCTTTTGTCAAAACGGCTTGCTGTGTCGGTCGACAGAGAGTTCATGGTAGATGACATAGGGGGAGATGCCTGGCATATCCTCTGGGCCCCAGGCAAACACATCAAGGTTCGCTAGGAGGAAAGAAATCAAAGCTTCCCACAATGGTTTTGTGAGATTTGTCCTATCCTGAGATTTTTCTCGCATCCGTTGTTGATTGGGACTTTATGTAAGTCTTTAGTAGGAGTCATCCTCTCTCACGCTCCATCTTCTTCTCAAGCTGAAGACTCATCTTCTCGATGGGCATAGCTTCAGCCACTCCCTTTCCCTTGGTTGAGTGCATAAGAGGCCTAGGCTTCTCACTAGTCACACTTGACGATACCAACTCCTTCAAGAGTCAGGAACTTGATCATCTGGTGGTAAGTAGATGGGATAGCCCACAAGAGATGAAGGGCGGTTCAGCCTAGCATGACATTGTGGGCCGACTTGATGTCCATTACCACAAATTGGACATCAACTGTTGACTGGCAGGGGTGACGGCCGACGGTCAAAGGGAGGGTGATCAATCCTTCCGGTAGTTGAGAGTGCCCTGTGAAGCCAATGAGAGGGCCTCTAGAGGGTAGCAACTTGGACCTATCAATGCCCATGTGGTGGAATGCATCTAGAAATAGGTTATCTACAGAACTCCCTATATCCACCATGATTCTGTTCACCTCGAAGCCATCAATGTTGGCTGTAATGACTATGGGGTCGCTATGAGGTGTCTGAACACCTTCCAAGTCATCTTCGCTGAATGAAATGGATGCATTCGTCTGGGGCTTCTTGTCACAGCTCTCCACTCGCAGAGAATTCTTGGCATATCTCTTGCGAGCATTGTTGGATTCCCCTCCTAAAGTGGGGCTACCACTAATAGTGTGAATGACCCCCTGACTGCTTGGACCGACATCCCGACGATCAGGCTCTAGTTGAGGCTGAGGTGATCGGGAACGGGGTCTCTGCTCATCCCTCCTGGGAGGGGGGTCCCTCCTGTCTCTCTATGTGACTAGGTTCTTCAAAAATCCTCTCTGGATGAGGTCTTCAATATCCCTCTGGAGGACACAGCAATCGCCAGTATCATGGTCATGGTCCTTGTGGTATCGACAAAATACCCGCATGTCTCTCTTCCGGGGATCTGATCTCATCTGTGGGGGAGGCGTAGTAAGCAGTCCTACCCCTTGTGCTTTATCAAGAGCCCTGGAGAGAGATGTACTAAGGACTGTGAAGACTGGTGGGGGGCAACCGCTCTTCTTTCTCCTCTCCTGTCGAACCGATCATTGCGGTTGTTATTTCTGGATAGAGGGTTCCTCAAAACATATCTTGGTTCTTCCTGCCTGAGGGAATTTTGGTGTTACTTGATTGGCGACTGTGCGACTAGTGTCGTGGTTGAGGCTACGAATGGAGTCGGCTAAGTTGGTATAGGGGGAACTGTCATAGAGTAGGGGGCAGCCAATGGTGTGGGAACAGCCCACTGACTAGACTTGGCTGTAGCCGTTGCGGCTTTGTAAGCTTCGGCATCCTCTATGTTCATGTAATCGTGGGCCTTGGTCATCAGGTGTTCATAATTCCTAGCTAGTTTTCTGGTTAGGGCCTTGGATAGATCGCCAGCTAGAGCTGCCATGGCGACCTGACTCCCTGGGTCTTCAACTTCTAGCCTCTTTGCTTGAAATCTCCTGAAATAAGCCCTAAGGTCCTCATCCGGCTCTTGTTTAGTGTGTATGAGCACGTGGGGAGGCAGCTTGGGCTTGGAGTCAACTAAGAAGTGATGGATGAATTTCTGACTGAGTTCCTCAAAGCTACCAATAGATTTCTTCTCTAAGGCGTTTCACCAGAGCTTAGCGCTCCCTGTTAGTGTGACAGGAAAACAGCGACACACAGTCGATAATCTCTGTCAGATTAGGGTTTAAATGAGTGGGGTCCACTCTCTCTCCTAATGCCTGGTGGTTTGGTTACAGAGGAATCTCTCCTGTTCTGGAGGAAGACCTGTGAATAGATGGAGTTGGAATCTCCTGTGGTCCCTTCGACGATCAAGTTAGTATGTGTCTTCTTTAAAAACAGAAACAGAAGATAAAGGTATCATTGGAAGAAATTCTCTAGGTTAGGTTACTTACCCCTTTTTTATTACCCAGTTCTTTATTTATATGGGAATCAGAGGGCATTTACGTCATTTCAGCTGGTAATAAGCTGAAGTGTGAGTCAGCCCTATTCCCATGTGTGCTGACTTGATGATTAGATAGAAACATGTAGAGGTGGCTGCGCCGGACAGCCTTAACAAGTGTTGGTTGGAGATTGGTGCAAGAGTCAGCGTTGTTCCCTCAACATTAATGGGATGGGGTCGGTAATGCCCACAGTCAGAATGGTTCGAGGTATCTTAATTATCATGTGAGATGGGGGAATCAAGGCACTAATCACACAAATAATGTGATATCGACGAATTTTCAGACCAAAACTTCATACAACCGTCATCTGAGGATGAGAGCTCGAGTCGATTGAGTGGGAAATGGTGTTGATCATCTAAGAGATCGACTAACACCGCCATTTGCATTGGCCATGAAGGTAGTTGACTGAGAGCATGATTAGCTCTGTTGCCGGGGTCGCTCTATGGAGGTAGTCGACTGAAGGGTCAACTAGCACCAACTTGCAAGTAGTCTATGGGGTTTCAGTCAACATGTCCTAAACACAGGAACTGAGTCTCCCTCCTGGTTCGGTGGAGGGAAGCATGGGCGATTCCTAATCACCACATTTTCTTATCTTATGTGTGGAATTCCCTCCAGATGATTAAGAGTTAATAGTGAAAGATGTCCAAGACCATAACACTTCAGTGAGTTCCTACTAACTATATACAATGCAACCCTAAGAATTAAAAGCAACCATAAAAGGAAGCAAAAAAGAAAATCTTTTTATTTTTTAATTAGGGTTAACAATCAAACAAATGTGAGAGAGAACTCTTGTCTAAATTTTTTATCTTGTTAGCAGTTATTCAAGTGGATGGCAGATTTTGTTTGGGTCGACAAGAGAAATTTTTTTATTAGATCCTAATTGTCTCTAATTGTGAGAAACTAACTAAATGGTAGAATTGAAAATACTAGAAAGAGGACTTATCTTTTCAAGTAAATTTTCGATCTTCAATCTTTGATCTTCTTCTTTAAATTTGTTCCTTCACAATTAAACAAACAAATCAAAGAACCAAATAGAAAAAATCCTAATTACAAGCACCTTCCTCGATAATGGTGCCAAAAACATGATATGTTATGGAAATAGTATCAAGATTGTAAGTGCACAATCAAATTATAGTATAGTTGCAATGTCGATCCCACGAGAAAGTTGTGTAGGAGAAATTCTAACAACAGTTCTAGATGTGTGTGGATAAAGAGGATGGAAAGTGAAAGTAATATAGAGAGTGCGTGATTATTTATAAATAAAAAAACTAGAACAAGAGGAGAGAAAGAGAGTGAACAAAAAAAAGAAAGTAAATCCTAAACAAGGAGCGGAAATAAAGAAAATAGAACAGAATAAAATCAAAAGAGAAATAATGTCACGCCCCGCTTCCCAAAATACATAGAAACGGGGCGCGAACAAGCCAGCGACGTATTAGATCGGGGAGTATAAAATAAAATCTCTTCTCCTCAACCTAATACGCCAAGCGTCAAGGAACTAAATATAATAAAAATCACAGGTCTCACAGTCACAGTCACAAATTACAGATGACAAGAATATACTAAATAAAATCCTGAACTACATGATACATATTACCAAAATGAAATAATATCATCCCAGACGAAATAAATAATTACTCGATACATCCAGATAAAAGCTAAACTGAAAAGTCAACAAAACGTCTACTAAACTAAATAATCGATATATCAAAGCTGGATGTCGAGCATCTACTATAATAAATAAAACTAGACTTCCGCTTGTTCTTCTACCCCATGGGTGTGGCACTCCTGTTGCGGGAACTCTGGCTCAGGTACCTCTGCATACTAGGCCTGTCCGTCATCTAAATCTGACGTACACCAAGAGAATAGAGTACGTCAGCATGTACAACACACGGCAAGATCCAACAACGAGATAACAGTATAATAATAATATAATTGTATGCAAGAAATCAGAAACCGTGCATGATCCAGGTATAACAAATCTAGGTAACTATCCATGTAAATCTGAGTGATTAATATTTAGAAATCTACAAAACGAGACGTGGTACGTCGAGCAAAATAATCCAAACAAGGAAACCCTCATGTATATACCATATGTCTCAGATTGTAAATTACTAAATACTAACCCCGAACTATACACGGATAGAGCATGAACTGAAATAAACATCAACAAGTGCAACTCGTGTAATTGTGCAACCATGTGGCCTAACTGTCAATGTCTCTACTTGGTGTTAAGTCTAGCCATTCTATATCAGGTTTCTGGTCTATATCTCACAAGAGTCAACGTTCATATTACTCGGATAACTGACAGTTCACATTCTTCTACGTGCATCTAATTTCCACGGAACTACAGTTTGAGGACTACGTGCAATCCGATTCTGGCTTGTCCGGACACAAGCAGGACTCAGGTGAATCCACAAGTACACTGGCCACGTGCGAAAACAAGATCACTAGCCCAACAAACCAGCCCCAAGTGTGAAAATAAGATCACTTGGCACAGGTCTGGAAGATACATAAACAGCCACATCCGAATACATGAACCAAGACTTTTCCATCCCACGGTCTCAAGTAAATCAAGCCAACGATACCGGTTATAACTAAAACACGGGTACACCTCCTACAAGTCAACTCACACATGTCTCTAAGTCATGTTCATGACGAACCAAGTTCCTAAGTCATGAACCACTACGTTCTGGACACAACAAGACGATGAATAAATGCAATATAAACAGAACATAATAAATGCATGAAGCTTGTAAAACAGGAATAATCAATAAACGATACAAATGTAAGAACATGATCCATGAATAGCTAATTACACATGTTACTGATAATGCCAATAACTCACTATTCAGATCTGGAAAACAACTAACTTAACTACGGTGTAAGAGGGATCTGAAAAGACGAATGTTTCACACATGAAATGTCGCGGTCTTCGTCCATCGATTACATGGTCAAACGTGATCTTTTCCAGAAATTCTTTTAATATTAATTTCTTACAATTATTCTAAAAATATGATTTTTAGCTAATTAATCTAAGAATAATCTTTTTATAAATTTATTTATTTATTTATTTTACATAAAAATTCTAATAATAATTTTCGCTCACTTTTCGCAAATTAACATTTAAGTAGTACTAAACCAAATGACCCATGCAATTAATACTCCACAAAATTATACAGAACATATCAAATAATTATAATTAACTAATAAAAGTAAACTACAAGTCAAGGCAAGAGGATCTTGCATATACTTAATCCATAATTAATTTAATAAATATAAAATGTGAGTCAATGGATACGGGGATCTTGCAAATAATAAATCTAATATTCTAAAAATATAAATACGATTCAAAGATCACAGATTCTTGTAGTTAATAATTTATAAATATTCTGAGAATAGAAACACGAGTCAAAGGTACAGGATCTTGCCTACGGCCGAAATTGGCTACGGTTCGATGTGACGGTGGCAGAAACATACACGACGGCTGACGGTGAGGTTGCACAATGGTTCAACCGCAGCACGGGGTCACTGACAGTGCTGACGAGGCTGTCGATGATGTACGGGATGACGACGGTGTTGACGGGGCTGGTCGACGGGATGCTGCGGGGTTGACGGGGCGATCAAGGTGGCCGGGATGGCGACGAGGGCTGGCGGGCGACGAGGGCTAGCGGAAGAGAGAGAGAGTTGAGGGAGGCTGTGGGCTGACGGGGTTGGTCAGAAAGGGGTTGAGCGGTGTGCGGGGGCTGGCAGAGTTGGCGAGAAGTGGCTGCGGTGGCACCGGCAGGGCTAGGGAGACTAGTTGACGGGAAGAGAGGGAGGGACGGAGCTGGTCGAGCCAGGCGGCGCTGGTTGAGAGGGAGGCCGGAAAGTGGGCGACGGGTCAGGCGACTGGGTGCTCGGGGTCGGCGACGGCTGGGCTGCTGCTTGTTGAAGTGGGGCAAAGACGTTGCTGGCGGTGGTGGTTGCGGGAAGGAGGAGAGGGAGAGGCGGCGCAAGGAGGAGGTTGTGGCTGCGAGTGGCACTGGGGTGGAAGGGATGTTGCTAGGACGGGTTGTCGGCGTCGGGAGTTGTGGGAGGACTGAGCGGGCGTGCAGGGAGAAGGGCGGTGGGTGATAATGCGGGTGTGGTAGCTAGCCAGAGGAGGGCGCTGAGGGTCACGGCAGTGAGGCTGTGTGGCTGGCGGCGACGAGGGCTGGCGGTCGCTGTTGATAGGGCGGGTGGTTGGCTACGGTGGAGGCGGGTGGTCAGTGATCGGCGGCGGTCTACTGCGGAGGTGGTCAGGGTGAGAGTGATGGGGGTGCGGGGCTTGCGTTGGGAGATGAAAACGAGAGGGAGAAAAAGCTGGGAACCGAGGATCTACAGTGGCGGCTAAAGAATAAAAATAATTATATATATGTATGTATATATAGGGTTAGGGTTAGGGTTTGGGCTAGGATTAATACATGTGTATTGCACGTAGTGTAGATATACTAGTAGTTACATATTTTTAAAAAAATATAGATTAATATCGTGATAATTTGTAACAATTAATCAAATAATATTTTTAACTGAATATTAATAATCTCTTTCATGAAATATTTAATGAAATATACAATTCAAATACTTAAAATATTTTTTCTAATATTTTAATATTAGAAAAATACGTATCAAAAAATCACGGTTGTTACACTTTTAATTGGGGAATAAGATCAAGATGATCAACAATATAGGTTGAGAATTTATTCTCTTGGTTAGAGGTGAAAACTTAAACGTGACCATTATCCCTGTGGGGAGATGAAATTGGCCAGGATCAAGCGTAATATTTCTTGAGAAATTTCTAATTGATTGCGCCAAGAGCCTATTGCCATTTTGGTCCATGAGGCGATATGCTTCACTTGAGTAAACTGTCTCTACTACAAATGAACCTTCCCATTTGGTTCAGAATTTACCCTTAGTCTTGTGTGTCATGACCATTAGTCAACGAAGAGCTAAGACTAGGTCACCTTCTTTGGAGGATCATTCTTTGACTCTCTTGTTAAAGGCTCTTGAGATCCGTGACTGGTAGATTTTAATTGTTGCTAAGCTTAGAGTCAGCGCCTCTAGTTTTTAGAGCCTCTTTTGATGATGTTCTTCAGTCATCATCTTTTTTGAAAGAGCGATTCTTAACGATGGCATCTGAATTTCTAGAGGGATCACAGCTTCACATCTGTAGACCAAGGTGAAAGGTGTGGAGCCAGTGGGAGTGCGGATTGTTGTTCGATGAGCCCATAAACACTCTTCAAGTTTGTCATCCCAAGCTCGCTTGTTAGAGGAGATGAATTTCTTCAATAGTTTGATGATGGTCTTATTGAAAGCTTCAGTTAGACCACTAGGTACTGGATTGTATAGCGTAGAAGGCACATCTTGAATTCTGAACTTGTTGCAGAATTTGAAGAACGGTCGAGTGACAAATTGTAGACCATTATCATGGACAAATCTTTGAGAGACGCAGAATTGATAAACTACATGGTGTTTCAAGAACTTAACTATATGAGATGTCTTGACTTCTCTGAATTGAACAACTTCAGCTTATTTGGAGAAGTAATCAGTGATAGCTAGGATGAATCGATGGCTTTTAGTGGATGGTGCGCTAATCAGCCCAATGACGTCCATGACCCATATTTCAAATGGCCATGAGGCAATCGTTAGATGCAATTCTTCCAGAGCTTGGTGCAGAAAATTAGCATGGACTTGACATGCATGACACCATTTAGCATATGCCACTACATCCGCTATCATTGCTGGCTAGGAATAGCCAAGACGACGAAGTCGGTCCAGAAGTTTGGGACCTGGTTGGTGAGCTCTACATGTACCATCATGGCCTTCCTTGAGAGCTTATCGAGCTTCGCTTGGTGATAAACATTATAGGCATTGAAAATCACTTATCAGTGCCCGAACCAGACTCGTGATGGTGGGTTCATGACCGACGAACCATAAAGTGATGCGACCAAGCTGCGAAACGCATAACGCGAGTCGCAGAACGCATGAAGTGAGTCGGCAAGTCGTACAAATCAACGAAGTGACGTATCCAATGACGAAGCTTCGAGTCAGTGGGAATGAACAGGGCGAGTCGACTGGACTCAGGCGTTGGCATCAACGGGATCAACCGTACACAAGCACTGACGGAATTACACCGAGCGAGTTCCAGAATCAACGGAATCCGATCAACCAGATTTTTGATCCAACACAACCGGACGAACTGAACTCAAACAAAACAGTGGATAAATGCTGGAAGAATCGAAAAACAAAAGAGGAAAAAGCCCAAATGGGCACCTCAACTCAGGCCGAGGCACCATTTGGTGCCTCAGCCAAGGCCAAGGCACTAAGGGTGCCTCGGCCGAGCCAAGTGCCTCGACACAGTGCCGAGGCTCCCTCAGCACTCCCTCTCTTGATTCTCTATAAATAGATCTAGAGGGGGTCTCAGTCAAGGGTTGGAAAATTTGTCTGTGCCCTACACGAGATCTATGAGTCCCTGTTGCACAGATCCGAGCACCGGCAAACTCATCTACTCCAGATCTACATCGTGAGGTAAGGAATTAAGGGCGGATCTATAGTGATCTAAGGGTCAGCTCTGTAGATATACCCTCTGATCTAAGCTACGTCTTAGTCCAGAGTCCACCGCGTGATTTCTCCTGGTAGATCTCACTCGCTCCGGCGATCACCTCTTTCGTGAGTTGATCCCCGTCAGGCGTTTATTTCCTTCGTGAAATAGCCCCCTCAGATCTGCAGATCTAGAATCCAGATCTCTATTATCCATCTGGATCAGAATTGCGTGGTGGTCCACAGACGAAATAAGTCCCCGTCACAGGTAAAGAATTCCACGCAAGCGAGGATCCGATAAACGGATCCCGCGTTTGTTCAAATTGGATTAAAGTTGTAAACTTTGATTTATTTTTTCCGTTGTAAGCCTTATAAAGAGGTGCTCTTTTTATTTGAATTTGTTTGTAATTCCATAAAGGTGTAACAGATTTGAAGCAATGGAAAAATCAGCAGCTTTAATTTCCACGGTGAACAAGCTGGCAACCACAGTGGGAGCTACCAGCCTCAGATCTGAGGTCATCTTGCTGCAGTCACGGATCCTGATCCTAGTAGAAGAAGTGGTTGAGTTTGATTTTGACTAACAAAATTTCGAGGGGTACCTCTCCTCCACCTCCAGATCTAACTCTCCCCGCCGCTCCAACAAGGTCTCCGGTGCAAGGAGAATCCGATGGGCCTCAGACGAAGAGCCCTAGAACGGCGAATCCAACCCCGCTACCTCCAATAGTGGTAAATTCCCCTCAGCGCCCGAAGCCCAAGTTCTCCCAGTGCCTGAGATGACCGCCGATGGCGTGCCCGCACTCACCAAGCGAGCCTGCCAAAGGCGATGACAAAGCATGGCCCGCAGGTTCACCAAGGCCATAGAATCTATGGATGGGTTCTGCTACGAGGCAGATCTAAGATCCAAATTGACGCAGAGGCTCCAGCCTCAGAAGATTGACAGTCTCCCCAAGCCATCAACCAACGAGTGGGTCCGTGTCAGACGGAACAGCTCCAAGCTTCAGGAGCGCATCCGGAGGCGACGGGCGCTCCTCACGCAAGCACGAGCTTTGGTGCAGCAAGCTCCTGAGTTGAAGAAGAAAGAGGTGGCAGAGAAGCCACTGATGCATCGCCAAGTGTGGAGGCCCAAATCCATCGGTGCTCCAGCTTCGGCAATCACGGCGTCCAAGCCCGAGACCGCCGACACTCCAAATCCAGCCTCGGCGCCCAAGCCAAGTGCTGAGGGCGTCTCAACGCTGACTATCCCGGCAACAAAGCTAAGACCCACCGGCGCTTCAACCAAAGTTGCCACGGCACCAAGACCACCTCCGGCATCCACATCTATGCCTTTCATGAAGCCAGCTCTCACCGCGACCAGTAGGTCGACCATCATGGAACACCTCGGTCCATTGAGGGAATCACCGGTCACTCCTCATGTAGGAGGTCGAACTCAAGGCAAATTACTTTCGGCAGCTTTGATGAAGCAGTCTGTCCTCGAAAGGAGACGTTTTCGTCCGACAACGATAACATTATACCCGAGAGACCACGCCAACACACAATGGGTTGCTCCGGCAATTACTCTGATAAGTTATACTATCGTTCTGGGGGCTAAAAGAAATCTTGCAAGAGGAGTTCTCCAGAGAAACCTGTGCATTGCCCATGTTCCAGATTGATCAAGGCAGTGCTATCAGAGTGTAGCTACAACCAAGCAACTCTAGACAGGGTCTCTGTTTTCAATAGACTCGGCAACAGGGTGCCAGAACTCAGATCAAGATGCTTCTATAGGAGAACGTTGCTGACTCGAAGCAATGAATTGCCCGGAGTCACAAACAATATGACAAGCAAAAGGAAGTCAACCTATACTGGTCCACGGGCATCCGACCGGATAACCCGATTGCAAACTAGAACTATTCGGCGCCCCTATTATGACAAAATCCTAAAAGGGCTGCCATCAGGAGACGAAACGTCAGATGCCACCTCCGCCCTGGCTTCTGACAACACAGTCTCCAGTGAGGGGCAACCTCGAGAGACCTTGGTGATCAGTGCCGAAGAAGTGGCTAGGATGGTTGAAGAGGCAATGGCCAAATAGAAAGAAAATTTTAAATTCAAAACGAAGATGGCCATGCAACAGATGCGTGAAATTCATGACCAACAAATCCAGGCATTGACGAATCACCAAAGCGAGACCAGTCGTCGCAACAATGTCAACCAGATTGACAGTGACTCTGACGAGGAAGACCGCGGCACAAGACAGCCCCTTGAAGAACAGAATGCCGGGGGTGTCCAAGAGAATGCCAGCGGCAATGTGGCTTCTAAAAACAAAGAAGATTAAAGACCTTGAGAGCAAGATCAACACGCTAATTTCCGCTCAAGAGGTGAAAAGGACGGGAAGCCCATGTCCATACCCCAGAGAGTGGGAGTCGATCCCGTATCGATCGAAGTTTAGTCTATCAACTTCACGCCATTTGACAGGAAGGAGTCCTCCACTCAGCACTTGATTTACTTCAAGTCTCACTTGGGGATGATTTCTGGAAATGAGCCTCTGATAGTTCGGTCATTCGTTGGCACCCTTCGAGGAGCTGCCTTCGATTGGTACCGCCGTCTCTAATCAGGCAGTGTTACCAGCTGGGATGATATGGAGTCTCTATTCTTCTCAAATTTCTTCGACGATGACACCGAGATATCCATCGGGATGTTGCTCGACGAGAAGCAAAAGGACGGAGAGACAGTGGACACCTTCGTCAAAAGATTTCAGAACAAGGCAATGAACTGCCGAGGTCCAATCATGGAGGAATTTATTCTCCAAACTTGCCACAACAACCTGTCGCTGGATGTGCTCGAAGCAATGGGAACGGCACCCTCCACTATATGGAAGGATCTGAAGGTGTGTGGCGAGCAAGCCGAACGCTTCCTGTAAAGGAAAAAGGCAGAAAGAGGCCAACCGGCTACAGAAGCCCCGAAGTGGAACTTCGGTCCGTGCGGCAAAGGAAAGGAGCAGGTTAGAATGGCGGTTGCAAACCAAACATTCTAGCTGCAACCCCAATAGCAGCCGCAATAGCGGGCGCCACAGCCATCACAGTCTCAGTGGCAGCATGGGGCACGGAAGCAGAGACCTTCTGAGCTGAGGTTCCTGAAGTCCTATTCTTTTAGGGATGACGAGATCCCTAGCCTCTTCAAATACTTGGTGGAGAACAACAAGATCAAGCTCCCTCTGATCCAGAATCAAGAGGAAGCAAAGAGGACGAATGACCCGAGGTACTGCGCCTATCACAGGGCGGTCCACCATCCCACCAAGTCATGTTACAGCCTCAAGGATAAGATCTAAGCCCTGATCGATGTCGGGGTCATTACAATGAAGCCGGCCAAAGAAAAGAAGGTCGGTGCAAATGTAGTATCCATCAGCTTCGGTTCAGTCCCTCTGACATGGTTTGAACCCGAGCCTGTCGTAAAAGTTGTAATGAAGGCGGTCAATGACAACCTGCACAAGCAGCACCAGAAAGGGTTCGTACCACATACAGATCCAAATAGCAAGGTCTTATGGGTCCATCCCGACTTGCTCGAAGATGATCAATGGGCAGTTTCTATTTCGTCCAAGAAGAAGTCGAAGGGGAAGGGAAAGTCATGCCACACTGCCTCGGCAGTCCTAGAAGGAGATGATGAGCAGATGGCCACATTCTAATTCCCAGGAGAAGAACCGGAGGTCCACGCCACCAGGACCAGACACGAGTACTAGTACAAGTACCTGGAGGTTCCTAATCCAAATGCCAAGACTCTGTCAGAACTGGGGATAGCAACAACCCCCCTCACCCATGCAGAGAAGGCACAACAAGCGGCTGCAAAGGAAGCCACGCCCAAATTGAAAGAGAAACAACCACAAGAAGTTCAGCTCCCGAAGCAGTCTCGATTCAATCGCCCGATTGAAGGAGATAAACCAGGAAATTCTAACTCTTCGTACTGCTTCAATGTGATGGCTCAGCTGGTAAACATCCCAGCAAAAATCACACTTTACGAGCTTCTGTAACTGTCAAAAGAAACTCGGAAAGCTTTACAAGAAGCTCTGGCTGATTTGGAGGTCTTCCTTACACAAATTAAGCTAGCTCTTGAGAACCGGAGTCATCGACAGCCCAACACTGCAATTTGGCTGCCAAGCACCTCCCATGCATCACCTTTACCAAGGAGGATATGTAGACGAGGAATTCTAAGCATGACAGGCCACTGTATTTCACTGGGTATATCGACTCCGGTGAAGTTAACTGGATCCAAGTCAATCTGGTTCTGTTGTGAGCATCATGCCCCTATGGCTCATGTATAGTCTGGGAATTCTTGCCAGTAAGCTGGCATCAACTGGCACAGTGATCTACGAGTTTAACACCAGCGGGTCTCGCCCGCTTGGTAAGATCTGAGTGAGATGCCAGATGAGAGATTTGAAGTCCGAGGTCACATGTTATGTGATCGATGCTGAGACTTCCTATAATTTATTGCTGGGTCGACCTTGGATCCACAATAACGTTATAGTTCCCTCTACTCTTCATCAGTGTCTAAAATATGTGGACACAATTAATAAAGTCAAGACGGTGGTCGCAGACAAGCAGCCGCTCAAGGGGATGGAGAATTATTTTACTGATTCTCTCCTCTACGGCAGCGAGTCCGATACTGAATCATCGGCCCAAGGCACGGATAGCGGTGGGGAAGCTGATACTAAGGCCGGGCTTGATTATAATGGCGGGTTTGTTTTGAACGACATTATGCCCCTTGTAATCAATCTTGATGACGAAGAATCGTCGGATGAAGGTTGTAATTGGCAACTTGCCGACGGATTAATAAATGATGATTTAGAGTACCCTTTGTCTTTAACTGATGTGATGACGGGATTATACAACGATCCTGAATTGCACCTACCCACACGGTCATCGTGTATAACACAAAAGCGATTTTAAGACACCTTTGGGACGACAATCCTCATCCTAGGAAGATCAAGTAGTGAAAAAGATTTGATCTACAGAAAAGGAGATGCGATTCCGACGCCAAATCACTTCTTGGAAGAAGGCGTAGATGGCAACGGACCTGTACTCCATGCATTCAGATATAGTCGAGAAACACTGGATATCATGAAAAAGTGGGGATACGATTTGGCATGAGGGGAAGGTCTTTGTTTTGGACGGGGCCCTCAAATCCCACCTCAAGCGTCATATATACCGAAAGGTAAACCTGACAATTACTATGCATTTCGGAGAGAGTTGGGATACAAATCCTCCTCAGATGATGAATGCTCTTGGTTAATCGATGACCACTTGCCCGATGAAAAGGACGAACATTCGTCTGATTCATCCGCTTGGGACTCTAACGTTAGCTTAGGTGAAGTCTTCAAACCTCTGATGGTCAATATGACCACTGCCGACCCTACCACTATGGAGGACGATGAGGAGATGCCAACAAGGGAAGACCCGTGGATTCATCACCTCAAAAAACAGTACGGGGACCAGTTTGAGCAAAGAGAACCACCCACTGAAGATATTGTCGTCCAAGTCAATATGGGTGACGAAGCTAATCCAAAGCCAATCTTTATGAGCGGTAGTCTTCCCCTAGAAGAAAAGAAAGAATTGATCGCTCTTGTTAGGCTATATATCGACGTGTTCACTTGGAACTACGAAGATATGCCGGGGCTCGACCCGAACGTAGCAACCCATTGCCTTAAAATCAAGCCGGATGTCAAACCCGTCAAGCAGCAGCAAAGACGGTTTCGTTCGCAAATCATGGAGGTGATCATGTCAGAAGTAAAGAAGCTCATTGAGTCAAGCTTCATCACAGAAGTACAACATCCAGACTGGGTGGCGAATATTATCCCGGTATTAAAGAAGAATAGGACAATCAAGATCTGCGTCGACTACAGAGACCTGAACGCTGCTTGACCGAAAGATGATTTTCCTCTCCCAATCACCGACGTCATTATTGACAATACGTGTGGATTCGAGAGAATGTCCTTAATGGACAGCTTTTTGGGATACAATCAAATCAAGATGCACTCGGATGACGCCAAACATACGGCGTTTAGAACGCCCCTCGGCATATTTAGCTATACGGTGATGCCGTTCAGCCTGAAGAATGCCGGCGCTACGTACAAACGGGCAATGACGAAAATTTTCCAGGATCATCTATGGAAAATAGTGGAATGCTACGTCGATGACTTAGTTGTGAAGAGCCGCGACAAGGGTGATCACATTAATGATCTCAGAACAATGTTCGAGCTCATGTGCGCTCATCAGTTAAAAATGAACCCTACCAAATCCTTCCTCGGGATGTCCAGTGGCAAGTTCCTTGGCTTCGTCGTCACCAATAAGGGCATCCACGTCGACCTTGATAAAGTGAATGCAATTCAAGACTCACAACCTCCGAGAAACCTGAGAGAACTCAGGGGATTACAAGGACGATTGGCGTATATTCAGAGATTCATCTCGAACCTATCCGGAAAGTGCCAGCTATTTTCTAAACTAAATAAGAATGGCATCTCGTTTATTTGGGATGATGCTTGTCAAATGGCCTTTGAGGAGATCAAAACGTACCTCGCGAAGCCTCTCCGTCTTGTCACACCGCAGTCAGGCAAGCAGTTCCTAATTTACACTAAGGCAATGGACCAGTCGTTAAGCACTTTGCTCATGCAAGACGATGACAGTGGTCACGAATAGGTAGTGTACTACCTGAGCTGAACATTAGTCGGTGTTTTGAGTCTTGCTATCCAATGATCGAGAAGCAGTGCCTGGCATTAGTGTTCGCAATTCAGAAAATGCGGCACTACTTGGTCAGGCAGACGATTTATGTTATATCCAATGTAAATCCGGTCCGAATATTCATGACACAATCAGGATCCATGACCTGGCGATTAGCAAAATGGGCCTTGCTCTTGTCTCAATATGACCTGCACTTCAAATAACAGAAGTCGGTCAAGGGACAACCAATCTATGATCTTTTGGTGGCAAACCCGGTGACGGACGCAGCCGAGCTATACGATGATCTGCTAGATGAGGCTCACGAAGTCAATACCACCTCGCACCAACAAGTATGGTGGCTGTATTTTGACGGAGCTTCTCGAGCTACTAATGTGGCAAGTGCCCCCGAATGTTCTAAAATCTCCGCTGGAGTTAGAGTTGTCTTAGTTTCCTTGAGGAAACATGTCATACCCCGAGCTTACTCGCTCACCAGACCATGCTCCAATAATGTGGCCGAATACAACACGCTGCTTATTGAACTTAATTTCGTCAAAGAGCTGGCGGTCGAGTATCTCGAAGCATACGACGGTTCACAGTTGATAGTCAAACAGATCCGTGGTGACTACGAGGTCAGAAATCCAGATCTGTTTCCCTATCACCAAGCAGTCATTGAGATGGCAGACTCGTTCGAAGAGTTCTTCATAGAATATATCCCACGCCTTCAAAACACTTACGCGGATGCATTGGCGGCGTAGAATATATCCCACGCCTTCAAAACACCTATGCGGATGCATTGGCGGCGTTAGGCGTATCATTGGCACAACCTCCCGAGACTGAGTAACTGATTACAGTCAGGACTCATCAGTTATTCATGCCAATATATTCTGAGGTACAGGGAGGCAAGGGGGTGGTTACCAAAGAAGTATACACCACCCACGCCAAATTGGAGCCCCGAGATTAGTGCTTTCCCATTATCGATTACGTGCTGCATGGCATTCTGCTAGGGGACGTAAAGGAAAGAGAATCCATCCACCGAAGAGCTCCAAGGTTCTTCTACGATACAGAAACTAGATGTTATATTATTGTGGGTACGACAGTCTCCTGCTCCGATGTCTTTCAAGCGAGGAGGCGGGTGAAGTTTTTCGGGAAGCACACGGAGATGAATACGGCATGCACCAATCCAGTCCCAAACTCTATGACCATATTAGGAGAATGGGCTATTTTTAGCCAACGATGGTCAACAACACAATCGAGTACGCTCGAAAATGCCACACGTGTCAAATTCACACAAATTACATGCATCAGCCTCCAGAGCAGTTGCATCCTTCAGCCACATCATGGCCGTTCGAAACATGGGGGATGGACATCGTAGGTCCTATTTTTCCTCCGTCAGTTAAAGGTGACCGGTTCATCCTGGCGATCACCGACTTCTTCTCCAAGTGGGCTGAAGCGATCCCGCTGAAAGAGGTGAAGACGAGTAACGTCATCAAATGCATCAAGCATTACGTCATCTATCGACACGGTGTACCAAGACGGATCATGCATGACAACGGTTCTCAGTTCATCAGCAATTCCTTTATCAGGTTTTGCGAAAAGTTTAAGATCCAAGACGTCTCGTCAACAGCCTACAACCCCGCTGCAAATGGGTTAGCGGAGGCGTTTAACAAGACGATCATTAAAATTATATCAAAGCTTGTCAAGTCCAACGAGCGAGATTGGGATGATAAACTTGGAGAAGCGCTCTGGGCATATCATACCACAGTACGCATGCCGACTGGAGCGACCCCGTACTCTCTGGTCTACGGGTGTGAGGCGGTCCTGCCGCTGGAGATTCAAATCCCATCACTTCACATCGCCCTCGCAACAGAGATGACGGTCGAAGAACAGCATCAGAGACGTCTCAAAGAACTTGAGATGTTGGATGAGAAGCGCCTGGAGGCTCAACAATGCATTTAGTTTTACCAAGCGAGAATGTCGAAAGCTTTCAACAAGAAGGTGCGACAGAGGAGTTTCAAGGAAGGAGATCTGGTCCTCGCTACTCGACGGCCGATAATCCTTAACTCTAAGAAAAAAGGTAAATTCGAACCCAAATGGGAAGGCCCGTTTGTAATAGAAACAGTCTATTCTAACGACGCATATTGCCTAATCAACCAAAATGGCGATCGGTAATTGATGCCAATAAATGGGAAGTTCCTGAAGAAATACTACCCCTAATATCTTCTGGATAACCCATTTCAACGGGAAGTTCCTCGCGGGATATTGTCACCCACTCGAGGATAACCCTAAATTTGTCCTCCACTATAAAATCCCCCACCGATCAAATTCATTGACGGTGGGTCTACAAAATTATTTGGTCCGTTACCAAAATCCCCTCTTGATTCCTTCCATGAACAAGAGGTTCACTTAAAATTCCTTTCACATTGGATATCCTTTCCTCTTTCAGAACCTGCCGACTGAAGGTGCAGGTCAGAATTGGACTTTCAGATCAGGTCGTCCAACTGAAGGTCGCCTGAATCTTTTTGATTCTCTGAGCGGAAGACTCGCTCTTAGTTTCAATCCCTCATCCTAAGTAGCGCCGCCTGAAGGTATGCGCCAGGATTTTCAGACCAGGTAGTCTGCCTGAAGGTCACCTGAGTCCTTTCCGGTTCTCGGAGTGGAGATCCCACTCTTAGTTTCATCCTCATCCTAGGTAGCGCCGCCTGAAGGTATGCGCCAAGATTTTCAGATCAGGTAGTGCGCCTGAAGGTCACCTGAGTCCTTTCCGGTTCTTAAAGTGGAGATCCCACTCTTAGTTCCATTCTTTTCTGAGTAGCGCCGACTGAAGGTATGCGCCGAAACTTTCATCTTAGGTAGCGCCGCCTGAAGGCCTGCATCAGGATTGTTGGATCAGGTTGTCCGCCTGAAGCTCACCTGAATCCTTTTCAGTTCTCGGAGTGGAGATCCCACTCTTAGTTCCATCCTTTTCTGAGTAGCGCTGACTGAAGGTATGCGCCAGAACTTTCATCCTAGGTAGCGCCGCTTGAAGGTATGCGCCAGGATTTTCAGATCAGGTTGTCCGCCTGAAGGTCACCTGAGTCTCTTCGGTTCTCGGAGTAGAGATCCCACTCTTAGTCC
>JBAKGM010019787.1:0-48081 GCA_037177215.1 Asparagus racemosus | reverse complement strand
CCCAGTATTTCATTCCCTGCTACAAGCATGAATGCAGGGTCTCGAAAACTTTGTGGGGGGGTTCTTGTAGATGATCAAAAAGTATTTTTACTTAGGTTTAACTTGGACCCAAGAAGTGAACACCCATGGGCTAAACGCTTCAAATGGGCCCAAAGTCATGTCCAAAGCAGATTATAGCGAAGGTCGCCTGACGACCGACGCCAACACCACCAAAGACCGGATTCTGCGTTAAATTCGAGTTCGCAAGCGAAGCTCGCCAGCTAGGGAGCTTCGCCAGCATCAGCAAAGTAGACCAAGTCTTGCACTTCCAAAGAAGGTGCCCCATGTTCAAGCTACCCTTGCCCACAACTGTAGTGACCTTCGCCTACGACTTTCGTGAACCTTGCCAAAACCACGAAGTTTACCCAAATAGCTGTTTTAGAGCTATTTTTAGGGGATAACTGCCCCCACTATCTCCTATTTTAATAGCCACTAATCCACGTCCTAAGGAGGTCATTAACTCTCTCTTTTAGCCTATAAAAAGAGAGGAGATATTCATTCAAAGGGACGCGTGGAGAGAGAGCTAAGGGATACATACGCATACATAGAGGAGTTTCATAAAAAGAAGGCTAAGCTACCTTCTAAGTGATTCAACCATCGCCAACAGCAAAAGATTCGTGAGTCTTGATTCAGTTTGTCAACGAAGTACAAGATCGAGGCTCCACCGGCACACAGAAAAGAACCCCAGGAAAATACAAATTATTCCTTTGTTTTATTATTGTCTCTAAATTGTAATCTGAGTTGATTACAATACAAAAGACCCAAAACAGGATGATCCTATTTCGGGTCTTTTCTATTACAATTGACACAGATTAATAAAAGTGACAATAATGAAACTAAGGAAAAATTTATATTTCCTGGAGTTCTTTTCTATGTGCCGGTGGAGCGTCGATCTTGTACTCCGAGATATTTGATGCCTATGTCTTGAGCAAGTTGTAAGCTAATTATAAGAGTGTTATACTCGGCTACATTGTTAAAGCTTGGCTCAGTTAATGAATAAGCCTGAGGGAGGACATGTCCATGGGGGTCAATTAGCATTACCCCCACCCCTGCAATGATCACTCCTTTGTGGTTACATCTTGATGTGCCATCAAAGTATAATTGCCATATTTGGTGCTCTGAGATGATGTTTGACTCGAGAACCTCGTCTGGGATGTCTTCGTAGAGTTTAGAAGATACTGGAATGGGATGCTCTGCTAGAAAGTCAGCAATCGCTTAGCCTTTGACTGCTTTTTGTGGTACGAACATCATGTCGTATTGTGAGAGAAGTATCACCCATTTCGCTAGCCTACAATTCAGTGATCCAGGCTTCGTCATGAGTACCCGCAGAGGGTTAACTCTTGAGATGACATGAATAGATTGGTCGATGAGGTAGTGTCGCATCTTCTGAATGGCGAAGACTAATGCCAAACATTCCTTCTTGATTGGATTGTACCGATGTTCAACGCCTACCATTGTCCGACTGAGGTAATAAATGGCTTGCTCATGACCATCATTGTTCTTTTGAGCAAGAAGTGCTCCCAGAGAATGATCCATTGTTCTGACATAAATCAGAAATGGTTTGCCAAATTTCAGTGCGATTAAGACTAGCGGTTTTGTGAGATACTGCTTGATATCATCAAAGGCGTCCTAGTAGGCGTTATCCCAGGTAAATGAAATACCTTTCTTCATAAGTCTTTGAAATAGTTGACATTTTCCAGACAAGTTAGTAATAAACCTTTGGATGTAGGCAATCGTCCTTGTAAACCTCTGACTTACTTTCTCGGGGTCGACATGTATTCCTTTAGATGTGATGATAAACTAAGGAATTTCCCTGATGATACCCCCAGAGAGGATTTAGTTGGATTCATCTTGAGCTGATGTTTACACATGATTTCGAATACTGTTCTCAAGTCGCTAATATGGTCTTGCTTGTGACGACTATTGATCGCGAGGTTATCAACGTAGCACTAGACCGTCTTACATAAATGTTCACGGAAAATCATGTTCATTGCGCGCTGATAAGTAGCTCCGGCATTCTTCAAACCAAAGAGCATTATTGTGTAATAGAATACTCTCAGAGGTGTACTAAAAGCCGTGTGCTTTTGGTCATCTGGATGCATTTTTATCTGATTGTATCCAAAGAATCCGTCCATAAAAGACATTCTGTCGAATCCTCATGTGCTATCAACCATAACATCTATGATAGGGAGAGGGAGTTCATCCTTTGGGCAAGCAAGGTTGAGTCTCAGAAGTCAATGCAGATCTAGATTTTACCGTTCTTCGTCATCACCACCGTAATGTTAGCTACCCAATCAGGATATTGTTCTTCACGGATGAATCCACACTAAATGAGTTTGTGAATTTCCTTTTCATTTGCTCCATTAACTCAGGACAGAAACATCGTCATTGTTGTTTGACTGGTTTGACGTTGGGATTGATGTTGAGACGATGCACAGCCACATTAGGTCTAAGCCCGACATGTCTTCACAACTCCAGTGAATACATCAATGTATTCTTGAAGGAGAACTACGAGTTCTTCCCTCTTTGTGGATGATAAGCTTTCACTGATAAAAATGGGCTTGGGGTGTGTATCGCTGCCAATGTTAATTTGAACCACCTTGTCTTCGGTGGGCGGTTCCCTAGCTTCGAAGCGTGACTCCCATTGCTTTTCAAGCTGTCTCGTCCATGGATCGTCCTCAAAGTCTTCGGTCATAGGAGACCATGTTGACCGTGAATAGGGCACCAATGCTGACGTCAGAGTCCTAATCGGATGTATCTAAAGAGCTGCTCACAAAGTCATCAGATGCTGATTCGGTATGTGGCTCAGCTTCTGGGGAGATGTAACCAAGTTCGCGCTTAGTTTGATTATAATAATCAAGTACTTCACCTTCTAGCGTAAAGGAAATCAAAGAGGCTCATAATCCTCTATTGAAATTCAACCCTTGCTTTGCAGTAAGGTCATATCCCATCCTTGCCATAATACGTTGAGACTGCTGGCTATATCGGGCAAATTCTAGCTCCTCCCCAGTTTCTACGTCAGAGTTCAATAATTGAGATCGAGTCTCAACTCTTCTGAAGGTGATCGAATTCGAGATGTTCCCTTTAGGCTGTACTATTAAAGATGGTGTCTTGTGAATTTTCCAATTGCTTATAAGTTGAATGCGATTCATGTATCGGCATTCGTAGTGTTGGTTCAGAAGTTAGTAGTAGGCAAACTGTTCTTCGTTAAAGATCCAAACGCCTTGATCTTCGGCGGATTGGTTGACACAAATGTCATCCATGGTAATTACAAGTGGATCTCTCTCCCAGATTAAATCATCAATAGGATCTAGCTTAATATCTACCTCATTACCACTACCTTCATCCTTGGGGAGGGTAATCTCAATTGTTTAATTTTCATCATACAAAAGAGAATCAGTGAAGTAGTTCTCCACTCCCTTGAAAGGATATTTTTCAGCATCGACCCTCTGTTGGACTCCTTGTTTATCAATATATTTAAAACATTGATGAAGAGTTGAGGGGATAATCATATTAAGTGGATCCAGTGACGTCCGAGTAGAAGATTGTAGCACGTGTCAACGTTAATGACGTAACAAGTCACTTCTATCCTTAAATCCCCTAGTTGACAATTGAGTTGATTTTTTCTACGGGAGCGGCTACCGTTGGAGTTGAAGTCGAGGATGGTGGTACTAATCTTTGATAGCTTATGGCTATGGGAAGGAGTCCCTAAAAAGCTTAAGAGCCCCCATGGAATAATGCTTACTGCGGAGCCCGGGTAGATATGGATTCTCTCAATTTTTGTTGACCCAAAATTTATGATTTCATGAGCTATAACTTACACTTTTTGGGTATCTTTTGTCATTTCTACATGTTCAAAAATAACTTCATGCAATCCAAAATTAAAGATTTTATGGGCTATAACCCACAATTGGTCGCAATTTTTATTTTTTCTACCTATTAGAAAATGATTTGCGGAGTCAAAAACTCATGATTTTATGAGCTGTAACTTATAATTTTTAGACATTTTTAGTCATTCAGACCCATTACTAAATAATTTCACACAGGTCAAAATGCATAATTTCATAAGTTATAAACCATGATTTTTGTGTATTTTTAGTCATTTTTAGCCGTTAGCATATAATTTGACGCAGACCAAAATTCATGATTTTATCAGCTATAATCCTTTAGTTTTGGCCATTTTTAGTCATTTCATGCCATTGGAAATTTATTTTATGGAGGTCAAAATTTGCGTATTCTTGAGCTTTAATCCACGATTTTAGGCTATAATTAGTCATTTCTACCCATTCGCAAATAATTTTGCTAGATTAAAATTCCTAATTCTATGAGCTATAAGCCACAATTTCTGGCCATTTTTAGTTATATTGAGCCATAGACAAATAATTTCACGTCGGCTAAAATGCACTATTTTTGAGCTATAATCCATAATTTTTGACCATTTTTACTCATTCCGATCCATTAACAAATATTTTTGAGCTATAACCAATGTTTTATCACTTTTTTCAGTTGTTTTGACACATTGAAAAACAATTTTGAGGTGGTCTACATTCACGAATTCATGAGTTATAACCCATGATTTTTAGCCATTTTTAGTCATTTCTTCTTATTGACAAATATTTTTGTGGAGTTCAAAATTCAAGATTTTATGAGCTATAACCCACTATTTGTTACCATTTTTAGCTGTTTGTAAGTATTAAAAAATAGTTTCGTAGAGTCCCAAATTTATGATTTCATAAATTATAACTCACGATTTTTTAATCATTCCAAGCTATTGACAAATAATATCATGGAGCCAAAATTCATGATTTCATGAGCTTTATGGCCATTTTAAGACTTTTCAACCCCATTGAAAATAATTTTACGGAGGCTAAAATTCATGATTTTATGAGCCATAACCTAAGATTTATAGCCATTTTTAGTTTTTTTGTGCCATTGGCAAATAAATTTGCCAAAGACAACATTAATGATTTCATGAGCTATAACTTATGCTTGCTAGCTTTTTTTTTAATTTCTACCTATTTAAATATAATTTCATGTTGTCCAAAATTTAGGATTTTATGAGTTGTAAGCCATGATTTTTGGCATTTTTAGTTCTTCAGATCCATTGCCTAATAATTTTGTAGAGGCCAATATTCATGATTTCGTAAGTTATAACCCATAATTTTGGGCAACTTTTAGTATTTCTAGCCATTGAGAAATAATTTCAAAGAGACTAAAATTTACGATTTCATAAGCTACAATCCATGAGTTTTGGCCATTTTTAGTCATTTCAGGCCATTGGCAATTAATTTCGCAGAGGCCAAAATTTACATTTTCTTAAGCTATAACTCATGATTTTTGGCTATTTTTAGTCATTTCTACCCATTGCAAAATAATTTTGCTAGGCCAAAATTCTTGATTTCACAAGCTATATCCCACAATTTTCACTATTTTTAGTTGTACCAATTCACTGACAAATAATTTCATGGAGGTTAAAATTCATGATTTTATGAGGCGTGACCAATAATTTATGGCTAATTTTAGTCATTCTGACTCATAAGAAAATAATTTCATGTAGCCAACATTCATGATTTCATAAGATATAACCTACTATTTTTAGTCAGTTTTAGAAATTTCAGGATTTTTTGATCTATAACCCACTGCTTGTTACCATTTTTAGTTGTTTCTACGCATTGCAAAATAATTTCGTGGAGTCCAAAATTCATGATTTCAGAAGCTATAACCCACAAAGTTTTGCTATTTTCAGTTGTTCTAAGGCATTGGCAAATATTGTTATGGAGGCCAAGATTCAAGATTTCATAAGTTATAACCCATGATTTTTGACCATTTTTGGTTATCTCGACTAAGTGAAAAATAATTCCACATAACCCAAAATTTATAATTTCATGGGCTATAACTCATAATTTCTTGATATCTTTTGTCATTCTGAAATATTCGCAAATAATTTTGTGGAGGCTAAATTCACAGTTCATGAGCTATAACCATGATTTTTAATAATTTTAGTCATTTCTACCAATTAATAAATAATTTCATGGAGTCTAAAATTTAGGATTTTATGAGGTATAACCTTCGATGTGTGGCCATTTTTAGTTATTTTTACCTATTCGAACATAATTTTACGGAGTCAAAAATTCGTGATTCCATGTGCTATGACTCATGAAGTTTTACAATTTTTAGTCATTTCCAACCATTAGCAAATTATTTCGCGTAAACCAAAATTTAGGATTTATTGAGCTATAACCCACGATTTGTTGCCATTTTTCATTGTTTCTACCTATTGAAAAATAATTTTACATAGTCCAAAATTCATGATTTCATAAGACCCACAATTTTGGGTCATTTCTAGTCATTCCATTGGCAAATAATTTCACGCGAGCCAAAATTCAAGATTTGGTGGGCTATAGCACATTATTTTTGACCATTTTTAGTCATTCTGAGCCATTAACAAATAATTTTACAAAGGCCGAAATTTATGATTTCATGAGCTATAACCATTGATTTATGGCTATTTTTGGTCTTTCCGACTAATTGCTAAATAATTTTGTGCAGGCCAACATTGACGATTTCATGAGATATCACCCAGGATTTTTGGATATTTTTAGTCTGAGCTAGAGGCAAATAATTTCACGAATGCTAAAATGCACAAGTTTAGGCAAATAATTTCATAAGCTATAACTCTTTTTTTAGGTAAATTTACCCATTGGAAAATAATTTGCGGAGGCCAAAATTCAAGATTTTATGAGCCATAACTGACAATTTCTCACCATTTTTACAAATAATTTCGCGGAGGCTAAAATTCATAATTTCATGAGCTAGAATCCACAATTTTTTTTATTTTTAGTTATTTTGAGCCATAGGCAAATAATATTACCAATACAAAAATTAATGATTTTATAAGCTATAACCTTTAAATTTTGGCCATTTTTAGTCTTTCCAACCCATAGGAAAATAAATTTTACAGAAGTAAAAATTCACGATTTTATGAGCTATAACTCTCATGATTTTAGGAAATGCTTCATCATTCCAAATCATTGGCAAAAATTTCACAGAGGCCATAATTGAAGATTTCAAGAGCTATAGCCCACGATTTTCTTCCATTTTTAGTCTTTTCTTCCCACTGACAAATATTATCGTGGAGTCAAACATTAAGGATTCTATGAGCTATCCATGGCCATTTGTAGTTGTTTCTATCCACTAGAAATTTTTTTTTGGGAATCTAAAATTCATGATTTTATGAGCTATAATCCATGATTTTTAGCCTTTTTTAATTGTTCTGACCCACTAAAAATAATTTCACGCAAGCCAAAATTCATGATTTCATGAGCTGTAACCCACGATTTTCAAATATTTTTAGTTGTTTTGTGCCATTGACAAATAATTTCATGGAGGCTGAAATTCACGATTTCATGAGCTATTACTATTGATTTGTAGCCATATTTTATCTTTCTGACTCTTTTGAAAATATTTCATAGAGATCAAAATTCATGATTTCATGAGCTATAACCAACGATTTATATCCATTTTAGCTACCCCAAGCCATTAGCAAATAATTTCACGGTAATGAAAATTCATGATTTCATAAGCTACATCTTACACTTTTTGCTTATTTTTGTTATTTCTACCCTTAGAAAATAATTTTGTGCTGTCAAAAAATAATGATGTCATGAGCTATAACCCATGATTTGGCTGATTTAGTTGTGCAAACCCATCATCAAATGACCTCACAGAGGCCAAAATTCATTATTTTATAAGCTATGACCATGATTTTTGCTTATTTTTAGCCATTCAGAGCTATAAGCAAATAATTTCATGATTACTAAATTCACAATTTCATGAGCTATAACCCATGAGTTTTAGACATTTTTACTCATTTTGATCTGTTGATAAGTATTTCACGGAGACTAAAGTTTACGATTTTTTCAGCTATAACCAATGATTTATGACTATTTTTGGTGGTTTTGACTCATTGAAAAATAATTTTCGGAGGCCTAAATTTGACGATTTCTTGAGCTATAACCCACTGTTTCTTTATATTTTTAGTCATTTTGACCCATTAGCAAATAAGTTTGTGGAGTTTAAAATTATTCACAATTTCAAGAGCTATAACTCATGATTTTTAGATATTTTGAGTTGTTCCAAGCTATAAGCAAATAGCTTCTCGGATGCCAAAATTCAAAATTCCATAAGTATAACCCTCAATTTTTGGCCATTTTTAAATCTTTCTAACCCATTGAAAAGTAATTGGCGAAGGCCAAAGTTCACGATATAATGAGCTATAACTCACGATTATTAACCATTTTGAGTCATTTCTACCTATGGATAAATAATTTTGTAGAGTCCAAAAATCAGGATTTTATGAGCTATAATCCATAATTTGTGACCATTTTTTGTTGCTTCTATATATTGAAAGGTAATTTTGTAGAGGTTAAAATTCATGATTTCATGAGCTATAACCCATGATTTTGTACCATTTTTAGTCATTTCCACCCATTGACAAATAATTTCGTGGAAACCATAATTTAGAATTTCACAAGAGCTATAACCCATTGTTTGTCGCTACTTTTTATTGTTTCTACCTATAAGAAAATATTTTCATGGAGTCCAAAATTCTAAATTTCATAACCTATAACTAATGTGACCATTTTTAATCACTTCGAGCCATTGACAAATAATTTCATGGAGGCCAAAATGCATGATTCATGAGCTCAAACCTATGATTTGTGGCCATTTTAAGTCATTCTAGCCAATTGAAAAATTATTTTACGGAGGCCAAAATTCACGATTTGAATAACAATAAACCATGATGTTTTTACCATTTGTTGTTGCTTTGAGCCATTTGGCAAATAATTTCATGGAGGCCAAAATTCATGATATCATGAGCTATAACAATCGCATTTTCGGGACATTTTTTATCATTTCAAACCATTGGAAAACAATTTCGTAGATGCCAGAATTCATGATTTTATGAGCTATAACCTAAAAATTTTACCCATTTTTAGTCATGTCTTCCCATTAATAAATAAATTCTCAGAATCTAAAATTCAGGATTTTATGAGCTATAACCCACTTTTTTTGACCATTTTAATTGTTCTATGCATTGTAAAATAATTTCATAGAGTCTAAAATTCACGATTTCATGAGTTATAACCCATGAATTTAGGTAATTTTTAGTCGTTGACAAATAATTTCGTGGAGGCTGAAATTCCTAATTTCATGAGGTATAACCAATGATTTGTGGCTATTTGTAATCTTTCTGACCTAGTTGAAAATAATTTCATAGAGGTAAAATTTCACAATTTTAGAGCTATAACCTACGATTCAGAGCTATTTTAGCTGCTCTTAACCATACTAAATAATTCTACAGAGGCTAAATTTCACTATTTCATAGCCTAAAACTTTTGCCTTTTTGCTATTTTTAGTCAGAGCTACCCATTGAAAAATAATTTATCGCAGTCCAATATTCAGGATTTTATAAGCTTTGTTTCTACCTTAAAAAATAATTTCATTAAGTCGAAAATTTATTATTTCATAAGCTATAACTAATGATATTGGCAATTTTTAGTCATTCATGCCTATTGGCAAATAGTTTCTTAGAGGCCTAAATTCATGATTTCATTAACTATAACCCACGATTTTTATTATTTTTAGTCACTTTGGGAAATTAGCAAATAATTTCACATAAAATAAAATTCATGATGATATGAGCTATAAACCATGAGTTTTTACCATTTTTAGTCATTTCATGCCATTGGTAATTAATTTCATGGAGGCTAAAATTCACATTATCTTGAGTCATTTTTTGTCATTACTTGCAATTAACAAATTTTTCCTGGAGCCTAGAATTCAGAATTTTTTGAGCTATAACTCACTATTTGTTGCCATTTTTAGTTGTTTCTATGCATTGAAAAATAATTCCATGGAGTCCAAAATTCACAATCTCATGAGCTATAACCCATGGTTTTTGACCATATCTAGTAGTTCCAAGTAATTGACAAATAATTTCATGGAGGCTAAAATTCATGATTTCATAAGCTATGTGGCCATATTTAGTCTTTCTAACCCGTTGAAAATAATTTCACTGGGCTAATAGTTGCGATTTTATGTATAACCTATGATTTCTAGCCATCTTTAGACACTTCTACTTATTGATAGATATTCTCATGGAGTCCAAAATTTAGGATTTTATGGGCTATAAGCAATAATTTCTTGCTAATTTTTAATTAACTAAGCCATAGGTAAATAATTTCGTGTTAGGAGAATTCACTATTTCATGATCTATAACCCATGACTTTTAACCATTTTTAGTCACTTCGATCCATTGATATATAATTTCACAGAGGCTAAAATTCATGATTTTATGAGCTATAACTAATGATTTGTGGCTATTTTTAGTCACCCTGACTCATTAGAAAATAATTTCGTGAAGGCCTACATTCACAATTTTATGAGCTATAACTCACAATTTTTAACCATATTTAGTCATTTATTTCCATTGACAAATATTTTTGTGGAGTCTAAAATTTAAAATTTTATGAGCTATAACCCACTATTTGTTGCCATTTTTAGTTATTTCTACGCATTGCAAAATAATTTCACTGAGTCTTAAATTCATTATTTCATGAGCTATAACCCATGATTCTTAACCATTTTTTCATTATTCCAATCATTGACAAATAATTTCACAGATGCCAAAATTAATAATTTCACGAGCTTTAACCAATGATTTGAGGCTATTTTTAGAATTTCTTACCAAGCTAAAATTCACGATTTCATGAGTTATAACCCGCGATTCATAGCCACTTTTAGGTTTTCCAAGTCATTGGCAAATAATTTTATGGATGACATCATGATTTAAAGAGCTATAACTTATGCTTTTTGTTTATTTTTAGCCATTTCTAACAATTAAAAAATAATTTTATACTGTCTAAAATTTATGATTTTATGAGTTATAACCCACAATTGGTGGCCATTTTTTGTTGCTTCTTTTCATTGGAAAATAATTTCGTGAGGTAAAAAGTTCACAATTTCAAGAGCTATTATCTACTATTTTGTGCCATTTTTAGTCGTTCAAAGTTAATGGAAAACAATATCGCTGAGGCTAAAATTCACAATTTCATAAACTATAATCCATGATTTTTGCCTATTTTTACCATTTACAGCCATTAGCAAATAATTTCACAGATACCAAAATTCACAATTTCATGAGCTATAACTCATTAGTTTTGGCCATTTCTTGTTATTTCATGCCATTGGCAATTAATTTTGTGGACACTAAAATTCACGTTTTATTGAACTACAACCCACAATTTTTAGGTATTTTTAATTATTTTTTACCCATTGGCAAATAATTTCATTAGGTCAAAATTATTGATTTCATGAGTTATAACCCAATATTTCTAGCCCTTTTTAGTTGCACCGATCCACTGACAAATAATTTCACAAAGATAAAAATTCATGATTTTATGAGCTATAACCCACAATTTTAGCATTTTTAGTCATTTCTTTCCATTGACAAATATTTTTGGGGAGTCAAAAATTCATGATTATATGTGCAAGAACCCACTATTTGTTACCATTTTTTGTTATTTCTACGCATTGTAAAATTATATCATGGAGTCCAAAATTTATTATTTGAAGTGCTATAACCCATGAATTTTTACCATTTTTAGTTGTTCCAAGCCATTGGTAAACAATTTCATGGTAGGCCGAAATTCACAATGTCATGAGCTATAATCCATAATTTTTGGTCTTTTTTAGTTATTTCGACCCATTAAAAATAATTTTATAGAAGCCAAATTCAAGATTTCATGAGCTATAACCCATAATTTTGGCCATTTTTAGTTAATTCTTCCAAGTGACAAATATTTTTGCGATTCCAAATTTTAGGATTTTATGAGCTATAACCAACTATGCATGACCATTTTTAATTGTTTCTACACATTGCAAATAATTTTGCGGAGTTCAAAATTCATGATTTCATGAGCTATAACCCATGGTTTTTGGTAATTTTTAATCGTTCAGACCAATTGATAAATAATTTTATGAAGCCAAAATTTATAATTTTATGAACTATAATTAATGGTTTTTTATTATTTTTAGTCATTCCGAGCTATTGACAAATAATTTCATGGAGGCTGAAATTCGTGATTTCATGAGCTATAACTAATGATTTGTGGCCATTTTTAGTCTTTCTGACCTAGTTGTCATGGTGGCTAAAACTCATGATTTCATGAGCTATAACCCATGATTTATAGCTATTTTAGTTCTTCCAAGCCATTGACAAATAATTTCAAAGAGGCCAAAATTCACGATTTCATGAGCTATGTACCTTACACTTTTTAAGCTATTTTTAGTTATTTCTATCAATTCAAAAATAATTTCATGCAGTCCAAAAATAAAGATTTTATGAGCATAACACATATTTTTTGTTGTTTCTACCCAATGAGAAATAATTTTGCAGAGTCAAGAATTCACGATTTTATGAGCTATAACCCAAAATTTGTTTTGCCATTTTTAGTCTTTCAGAGCTATTGATGAACAATTTTAGAGGCATGAATTCACAATTTTATGAGTTACAACCTATGATTTTTGACTTTTTTTAGTTATTTCCTGCCATTGGCAATTAATGTCGTGGAGGCCAAAATTCACGTTATCTTGAGCTATTTTTAGTCGTTTCTACCCATTGGAAAATAATTTCTCTAGGCTAAAATTTCTGATTTCATAAGCTATATAACCCATGATTTTTGGGCATTTTTAGCTGTACTGATCGTAGGCAAATAATTTCTCATCAGCCAAATTTTACTATTTCATGAGCTATAACGCATGACTTTTGTACATTTTTAGTTGTTCGAGTCTATTGACAAATAATTTCACCCATGAATTTTGATTATTTTTAGTTGTTCTGACTCATTGATAAATAATTTTACAGAGGCCAATAGTCATGATTACATGAGCTATAACCCATGATTTATGGCTATTTTTAGTTATCCTGACTCATTGGAAAATAAATTTTTTTGAAGCCCACATTCTTGATTTCATGAGCTGTAAGCCACGATTTCTTGTCATTTTTAGTCATTTCTTCCAATTAATAAATATTTTTGTCGAGTCTAAAATTCAAAATTTTATGAGCTATAACCCACTATTTGTTGCCATTTTCAGTTGTTTCTATGTGTTGCAATATAATTTCGTTGTGTCTAAAACTCACGATTTCATGAGCTATAACCCATGATTATTAAATATTTTTAGTCATTATAAGTCATTGACAAATAAGTTTATGGAGGCCAAAATTCACAATTACATGAGCTACTTGTTCCGAGCCTAATTCACAATTACATGAGTTACTTGTTCCGACCCTACTGTAAATAATTTCACGGAAGCTAAAATTTAAAATTTCATGAGCAATAACCCACGATTTATAGTCAGTTTTAATTGTTTTGATTGTCAAATAATTATGTGAAGGATAAAAGTTACCATTTCATTAGCTCTAACTTATGCATTTTGGCTAAGTGTAGTCATTTCTATCCATCCAAAAATAATTTCACGCAGTCAAAAATTCAGGATTTTATGTGCTATAGCCAACAATTGATGGCCATTTTTTATTTTATCTACCTATTGGAAAATAATTTTGTGGAGCAAAAAAATCACGATTTCATGAGTTATAACCCACGATATGTGGCCATTTTTAATATTTCAGAACCATTAGGCAGTAGTTTTGTGGAGTTGTAACCCATGATTTTTGCCCATTTTTAGCTCTAACTTATGCATTTTGGCTAATTCTAGTCATTTCTATCCATCCAAAAATAATTTCATGCCATAAAAAATTCAGGATTTTATGTGCTATAATCCATCATTTTTTTGCCTTTTTTATTCCTTCAGAGCCATTAGTAAATAATTTCATGGAGGCTAAAATTCACGATTTCATAAGCTACAACAATTGATTTGTAGCCATTTTTAGATTTTTTGACCTATTGAAAAATAATTTCATGGAATCCAAAAATCACAATTTCATGAGCTATAACTCTCATGATTTTTGGATATTTTTTGTCATTCAGAACCATTGGCAAACAATTTGACAGAGGCTAAAATTCACGACTTCCATAGCTATGGCCCTAACTTATTGATGTTTTTAGCTATTTCTTCCCATTGATAAATATTTTTGTGGAAACCAAAATTCAGGATTTTATGTCCTATAACCCACTATTTGTGAATATCTTAGCTGTTTCTTTCAATTGGAAAATAATTTTGCGAAATCCAAAACTGAAGATCTTATGAGCTATAACCTATAATTTTTACCTATATTCAATCATTTCTACTCATTCAAAAATAATTTCATGTAGTCTAAAATTTAGGATTTTATTACATATAAGCCACAGTTGGTAGCCATTTTTTATTGTTTCTACCCATTCAAAAATAATTTTGCTGAGTAAAAAATTAACGATTTCATGAGCTACAACATACAATTTTCCCATTTTTAGCTGTTCAGATCCATTGGCAAATAATTTCACGGAGGCCAAAATTCTAGATTTCATAAGCTACAACCTATGATTTCTAGCCATTTTTAGTCATTCCGAGCCATTAGCAAATAATTTCACAGAGTCCAAAATTCACGATTTCATGACCTAGAACCTATGAATTTGGCTATTTTTAGTCGTTTAATGCCATTGTCAATTAACTTCATGGGCCCAAAATTTACATTTTCATGAGCCGATATAACCCACAATTTTTAGCCATTTGTAGTCATTTCTACCCATTGGCAAACATTTTCCCTAGGCCAAAATAGTTGATTTCATGAGTTATAACCTATGATTTTTGGCACTTTCCAGTCGTACCGTGCCAAATGCAAATAATTTCATGGGTGCCAAAATTCATAATTTCATGAGCTATAATCCATGAATTTTGACCATTTCTATTCATTCTATTCCATTGACAAATAATTTCATAGAGGCCAAAATTCACGATTTCATGAGGCACAACCAATGATTTATGGCTAATTTTAGTCGTTCCGACTCATTGAAAAATAACTACGCGGATGCCTACACTCACTATTTTGTGAGCTATAACTCATGATTTCTTGCCTTTTTAGTCATTTTGAGACATTCACAAATAATTTCGCGGATTCTAAAATTCATGATTTCATGGGGTATAATCGATGACTTTGGATAATTTTAGTCATTCCAAGCCAAATGTAAATAATTTCATGGAAGCCAATATTCATGATTACCTAAGCTATAACCCTTGATTTTGAACATTTTTAGTATTTCTGACCAATTGGAAAATAATTTGCGTAGGCTAAAATTCATAATTTTATGAGCTATGTATGATAATTTTTATCAGTTTTATAAATAATTTCACGGAGGCAAAAATTCATGATTTTATGAGATCGAACATGGTTTTTAGCTATTTTTAATCATTTCTTCCCATTGGCAAATAACTTCATGGCATCTAAAATTCAGGATTTCATGAGCTATAACCAACAATTTGTGGTCATTTTTTAGTGTTTCTACGCATTGAAAAATAATATCGCGATGCTCAAAATTCATGGATTTATGTGCTATACCGCTTTATTTCTGGACATTTTTAGTCATTCCAAACCAATGGCAAACAATTTTGTGGAGGCTAAAATTCATGATTTTAGGAGCAATAACCCACCGATTTTTAACCATATTTAGTCATTTCTACCCACTGACATATATTTTTGCGTAATCCAAAATTTAGGATTTTATGAGCTATAATGCATGATTTATGGCTATATTTAGTTGTTTATACCCATTGAAAAATAATTTTGGGGAGTTTAGTATTCACTATTTTCATGAGCTACAACACACGATTTGTTTACCATTTTTAGTCGTTTCTACCCATTGGTAAATACTTTATAGAGAATTTAGGATTTCATGAGTTATAACCCACAAATTGTTGCCATTTTTCATTATTTCTACCCATTGGAAAATACTTTATAGAGAATTTAGGATTTTTCATGAGTTATAACCCACAAATTTCTAATTTCATGAGATATAACCACTTATTTTTGGCTATTTTTTTGTCATTCTGAGCCATTTGCAAATAATTTCATGGAGGCCATAATTCATATTTTCATAAGTTATAATCCATAATTTGTGGCCATTTTAAATGTTTTTTCCTGTTGGAAAATAATTTTGGCTATAACCAACGATGTTTGGCCATTTTTAGTCATTCGAAGCCATTGGCAAATAATTTTACAGAGGATAAATTTCAAGATTTCATGTGCTATAAAAATGATTTTTAGCTATTTTTAGTCATTTCGAGCCATTTGTAAATAAATTTATGGAGGTCAAAATTCACGATTTCATGAGCTATAACATGAGATTTTTCAACATTTTCAGTAATTTCGAGCCATTGGTGTTTCGGGTCTTTTAAATTACAATTGTCTCCGATTACAGTTCAAAAGATTACAATTGAAACAAGAAAAATTTATTAAAATTGGGTTCTTTTCCGTGTACCGATATAACATCGATCATGTACTCTATTGACGATCTGACTAAGACAATGGGTCTTTTGCTGTTGGTGATCTCTGATCTCTTAGAAGATAGCGCAGTCTTCTCTGGATGAAGATTAATCAAGAAGAAACTGAATACCATCTTCACCTCTGTTCTTGTGCGTGCGTGTTATCTAATTTTTCACGTGTCTGATGATCTCTAAGTAAATAGATACTATTTAACTCGATGAGATATTAATAGCTTCTTTCTCACAAGGATCATTGATTAAACCCGATGACTAGTTGAAGAGAACGAATTATTTCTCGCTGATAGTAGTGATCTATGAAGAACAATGAGAATGGAAGAAAGATGGGCTCTTTGTCGTTGTAGCCTCTAAATCTCTCTCTCTTTTCTCAGTGGCAAGAAGCCTAGCTAAGAACAATATTAGCCCCAAGACCTTTCCTCCGTCCCCTTTGCTTCATGCTGATCATGCCTATTTATAGGCTTAAAAACATTAAGGAGTGAGTTAGTGGGTATTAGCTCCCCTTGAATGAATGAGTTAGTGGGGGTAAACTGTTTCCTTAAAAGTAGCTTCTAAAAATGGTCTTGGGTAAGGTTTCGAAAATGGCCATGGCGAAGTTTGTTAATAACGGCCATGGGTAAGGTTCGCCAATAACGGCCATGAGCGAACTTTGCCAAAATGGAGGTAGTTCACTTTCTTTAGAATGTGGGTGACATGGCTCACATGGGCTATTAGGTGAAGCTTGCTTTTCGCTGCAATTTCTGTGAGCTTCATTGCGACTTCGGGGAACTTTGCAACGTGGCCCATGTGTACTATTTGGGTGAAGATTGTTTTAGTTAAAGTTCGCTTGAAGCTTCACTTTAACTTGGTCTTGAGAGTGAGCTTCATTATGACTTGGGAGAGCTTCCCTGTGGCTTGGGCGAGCTTTGTTGATAAGTTCAAATTTGACTCAGAATTTGGCTAGAACTCGTTTATTGACTCAGCCAACTTGAGGACGCTTTTTGACTCTGCCCAGAGTTCGAATTGGAGACGCCTTTCGACTTGAACTCAGAGTCTGACTTATGGACAGCTTTTGGCTCGGTCCTAAGTCTGACTTGAGGATTGACTCAGATTCAAGTCCTCTTTGGCTCGGATGCAGTCACATTCACTTGTGATCTAAGCGAACTTTATTGTACCCTACCATAGGCTAATGCTTGGGCCCATTTGAAGTGTTTAGTCTATGGGTGTTCACTTTTTAGACTCAGACTCAGCGTTGGTTCAATAGAGTATATTTTAACCATCTATAATTGACAAATAATTTTACTGAGGTCAAAATTTATGATTTTATGAGCTATAACCCATAATTTGTGGCCATTTCTAGTTTTTTTGACCCATTGGAAAATATATTCACCGAAGCCAAAAGTTATGATTTCATGAGCTATAACTCTCATGATTTGTGGATGATGTGTTCTAATTATAAATATTGCAAGTACACAACTTATGTGAGTAGCATGAAAGTGTCGATCCAATGAGGAAGGTGTGATCGAAGAAGGATCCTAGAGTGGTTCTTGAATTGTGGTGGAAAAGTGAGAATTGTGGTTGGGTTAGGTGTTGATTTGACACAAATAAAAGGGCCAAAACAAGATGGAGGGAAAAACCAAGAGAGGAAAGCAAATAGTAAGTGTTAAAGAAAAAAAATAGTTGTGAAACTAGACATCTAGGATTGAATCCCCTAGTTAATTCTTATTTAGATTTTTGTACTACTCTCTTTTAATTCTTGTATCATTGGATTTCTTAAGCATAGATTACGATGTTATTTAAAACAAGCATAGCCTATCAAATTCATATCCAAGAAATATCACCATTCATGAATAGAAATGGATAACTAGATAGAAATTTTAGAATTGAAAAAGCATAAACTATGAATAGAAATAAATAACTAGATAGTAATTTTAGAATTGAAAAAGCATAAACTATCGAACCATTTAAGATAGGTATTGCCTATCAAATTATTTTTGAACCAATTATTATTCTAGTTGATTATCCTAAGCATGATCACTTAAGGACAAAAGGAAAGCAATTCAAAAACTAAATAGAAACTAAACTAGCTTCATCTAATCCTAGATTTTTAAAGGAAATTAGCTACTCATACTACTCCTAGAAAACAAGAATAAAAAGTAAATAAATCCTAAATTGCAAAGTATAAAACAAAGCATGAATTAAAAGCAGGAAATTAAATCCCGAACATGCAATTTTAAATAATAAATAAAAAGGAAAAAGAAATACATTGCAAGAGGTTGGCCCCTTATGAAGCAAATCTTCATCAACATAGGAGAAAAAATTAAAAAGAGGAAAATGTCTTTTATTTTTATTGCAAAACTAAAGTTTTACGATGGTGGAAGGCCTAATTATGGGGCATTCCTCCCCAAAATGGAGTCTATAAAATTTTTCATCTCCCTCACCATTACTCTATACCCCTGTTTGTAGCCTATAACAACCAATATTAGCCCTTAGATAAAACTTGGGCTCTAAGAAATTAATATCAGCCACTCATTGCACTCTGTTAGAAATTAATCGATTAGCTCATCGATTGGCTAATCAATTAGCTCATCGATTAGTTTATAACGTAATTAGTCTTCTTTGGTTGACTTATTGACTCATCTCCTCTTGGGATTTGAGGCTTTATGGGCTTCCTTTACGCTTCAAGTAAAGGTCTTTTGAACTATTTTGACATTTTCTTTGATATTTTCTTTATTTTCTGCAAATGCATAAAACACATGAAACTAGTAAGTATATTTATTCAACAAAACAGATAATGAGGGTATCAAAGTGTAATAAAATATAGTGATCGGTGGACATTTTTTGTTGTTCCAACAATTGGCAAAACAATTTCGAGGAGGCCAAAATTCATGATTTCATGAGCTCTAACTCATTTTTTACCAATATTTAGTTATTAGTTCATATTGATAAATATTTTTGAGGGGTCTAAACTTTAGGATTTTATAAGCTACAACCTACTATTTATGGCCATTTTTAGTAGTTTCTACCCTTGGAAATTAATTTCGCAGGACACAAAATTCATAATTTCATTAGCTATAGCCTATGATTTTTTTTTGCAATTTTTAGTCTTTCTGTCCCATTGGCAAATAATTTGACGCAAGCAAAAGTTCATGATTGCATGAGCTATAATCCCTGGTTTTTAACTATTTTTCACCATTCTCAGCCATTGATAAATAATTTCACAACGGCTAAAATTCATAATTTCATGAGCTATAATCAATAATTTATGGCCATTTTAGTCTTACCGACAAGTTGAAACTAATTTCATGGAGGCCAAAATTAATAATTTTATGAACTATAACTTACTTTTTTGGGCTATTTTTGGTCATTTCTATCCATTCAAAAATAATTTCACATAGTCCAAAATCTAAGATTTTATGAGCTATAACCCACAATTGCTTGTTATTTTTTGTTGTTTCTACCCATTGAAAAATAATTTCGTAGAGTGAAAAATTCACAATTTCATGAGCTATAACTGATGATTTTTGGCCATTTTTAATCATTCAGATCCATTAGCAAAAAATTTCATGGAGGTCAATATTTAAGATTTCATACAGTATAACCCATGATTTTGCACATTTTTATTCGTTCTAAGCAATTAGCGAAGAATTTCACGGAGGCTAAAAGACACGATTTTATGAGCTATAACTTATGAGCCTTGGCCATAGTTAGTCATTTCGGGCCACTGGTGGATGCCAAAAGTCATGTTTTCATGAGCTATAACCCATATTTTTTAGCTATTTTTAGTGGTTTCAACCTATTGGTAAATAATTTTGCTAGGCCAAAATTCTTGCTTTCAAGAGCACCTATGATTTCTATATATTTTTAGTTGTATAGATCCATAGGCGAGTAATTTCAAGATGACCAAAATTCACGATTTCAAGAGATATAACCCACGATTCTTTGCCATTTTTAGTCATTCCGAGCCATTGAAAAATAATTACATAGAGATCAAAATTAATAATTTTATGAGATATAACCCATACGTTGTGGCCATTTTAAGTAGTTCCAACCCATTGGAAACTAATTTCACAGAGGCCGATATTCTTGATTTCATGAGCTACAACCCATAATATCTGGACATTTTTAATCGAGACGAACCATTGGCAAATAATTTTACAGAGGCCAAAATTCATAATTTCATGAGCTATATAACCTATGAATTTTAACTTTTTTGTCATTTCTACTTATTGACAAATAGTTTCGTGTTGTCCAAAATTCAGGATTTAATGAATTATAACCCATGATTTGTGGCCATTTTTAGTTGTTTCTACCCACATGAAAATAATTTCACGTATTTCAAAATTCATGAATTAATTAGCTACAACTAATAATTTTTTATAAATTTTAGTCATTTCTACCCGTTGGCAAATCATTTCGCGGAAGCTAAAATTCAGGATTTCATGAGCAATAACCCATGATTTGTTGCCTTTTTTGTTGTTTCTACCCATTAAAAAAATACTTTCACAAAGTAAAAAATTTATGATTTCATGAGCTAAATTTATGATTTCAAGAGTTATAACTAATAAATTTTTGCCATTTTACTTATTCTGAGCCATTACCAAATACTTTCATGAATACTAAAATTCACGATTTCATGAGCTATAGCCCATGATTTATTGCCATTTTTTGTTGTTTCTACCAATTAGAAAATAATTTCACGAAGATCAAAATTTTGGATTTCATAATCTATAACCAATGATTTTTGGCCATTTTTGGTCATTACGAGCCGTTGCCAAATAATTTTACGAAGGCTAAAATTATGACCTTTTGAGCTATAACCCATGATTTGTGGCCATATTTAACCATTCCAAACCATTAGAGAATAATTTTACAGAGGCCAAAAATTCATGATTTCAAGAGCTATAAGCCATAATTGTTTGTCATTTTTAGTCATCTTGTACCATTGGCAAATAATTTCACACAACCCACAATTCATGATTTCATAAGCTATAAACCATGATTTGTGGTCATTTCATTTGTTTCGACCCATTGGAAAATAATTTTACGAAAGCCAAAATTCAAGATTTCATGAGTTTTAGCTCTCATGATTTTTGGACATTTTTTGTTAATGCGAACCATTTGCTAATAATTTAATGGAGGCCAAAATTCAGATTTCATGAGCTATAACCCATAGTTTTTAGCTATTTTTACTCTTTTCTTTTTCATTAACAAATATTTTCATGGACTCTAAAAGTCAGGATTTTATTAGCTATAACCCACTATTTGTGGATATTTTTAGCTATCTCTATACATTGGAAAGTAATTTTGTAGAATGTAAAAGTCATGATTTCATGAGATACAACCCATGATGTTTAGCCATTTTTAGTTATTCTGACCTATTGGTAAGTAATTTCTAGCTTGGAAAAATTCACAATTTCATGAGCTATAACCCATGATTTTTGACCATTTTCAATCTTTCTGACCCCTTGACAAATAATTTTACGGAGGCGGAAATTCACAATTTCATGAACTATAACTAATAATTTGTGCCTACTATTAGTCATTTCAGCAAAGTTAAAAATAATTTCCATGAGGCCAAAGTTCAAGATTTCATGAGCTATAATCCCACAATTTATAGCCATTTTAAACTGTTTGAACCATTAGCTAATAAGTTCATGGAAAAAATTTATAATTTCATGGAATAATTTCACGAGGCTAAAATTCACTATTTCATGAGCTGTAACCTATGACTTTTGATCATTTTTAGATCCATTGACAAATACATTTATGGAGGCCAAAATTCGTGATTTCTTGAGCTATAACCAATGATTTATAGCTATATTTACTCATTCTAACTCATTGGAGAATAATTTTGCTAAGGCATGCATTTACAATTTTATGAGTTATAATCCACAATTTTTAGCCATTTTTAGTCGATTGTTCACATTGACAAATACTTTCGTCAAAAAGTTCTGGATTTTATAAGATATGACCCACTATTTGTTGCCATTTTTAGTTGTTCCAACTAACTAGGAAATAAATTCACAGAGCCCAAAATTTATGATTTCATGAGCCAAAACCCATGATTTTTAGATATTTTCAGTCTTTCTAACCCATTGGAAAATAACTCATGGAAGCTAAAATTCATAATTTAATGAGCTGTAACTTTCATGATTTCAAGAAATTTTTTGTTGTTTTGAACCATTGGTAAATAATTTCGGGTAGGCCAATATTTACAATTTTACTGAGCTATAACCCATGATTTTCAGTTATTTTTAGGCATATTTCTTCTTATCAACAAATACTTTCACGGAGTCCAATATTAAGGATTTTATTGAGCTATGCTACACTATTTGTGGCCATTTTTAGTTATTTCTACCCATTGGAAATTGTTTTGTGCATAGTCTATAATTCATGATTTCATGAGCTATAACCCATGATTATTAGCCATTTTTAGTCGATCAAACCCATCGGCAAATAATTTGTGCAAACCAAAATTCACAAAATTTTGAGCTATAACTCTTGATTTTTTACTACTGTTTGTCATCTCGAGTCATTGACAAATAATTTCACTGAGGCTGAATTTCATGATTTCCTGAGCAATTACGAATGATTTGTGGCTATTTTTAGTCTTTCTGAACTAGTTAAAAATAATTTTCTAACCATTGGACAATAATTTTGCGGAGTCAAAACTTCACAGTGTCATGTGCTATAACTCCTCAATTTTGCCATTTGTAGTCATTTATTTCTATTGGAAAATAATTTCGTGGAGGCCAAAATACATGATATCATAAACTATAACCCATGATTTTTACCTATTTTTAGTCGTTCAGATCCATTAGCAAATAACTTCATCGATGCCAAATTCACAATTTTATGAGCTATAACCCGTGAGTTTTTGCCATTTTTAGTCATTTTGATCCATTGCCAAATAATATCATGGAGGTGAAAATTTACGATTTGATGATCTATAACCAATGATTTATGGCTATTTTTAGTTGTTCCGACTCATTGGAAACTAAATTCACAGAGGCCTACCTTGACAATTTCATGACCTATAAGTCACATTTCTAGCCATTTTTAGTCATGCTAAGTCAGTCACCAATAGAAGCCAAAATTCACAATTTCATGAGTTGTAACCCATGATTTTTGGATATTTTTAGTCGCTTCAAGCTATTTGCAAAAATATCTCAGGTGTCAAATTTCACAATTTTATAAGCTATAACTCTTGAGTTTTGGCTATTTTTAGTCTTTTCGACCCATTAGAAAATAATTCATGGTAGCCAAAATTCATGATTTTATGACCTACAACCGATGATTTTTTTGGCTATATTTAGTTATTTCTCATGGTAGCAAATAATTTTACGGAGTCTAAAATTTAGGATTTCATGAGCTATAACGCATGATTTGTGGTCAATTTTTATTATTTCTACCCATTAGAAAAACAATTTCTCGAGTCCAAAATTCACAATTTCATGAGTTGTGACCCATAATTTGTGGCCATGTTTAATTGTTATGATCCATTGGAAACGCGGAGGCCAAAATTTATGATTTCATGAGCTATAACTTATAATTTTTAGACATTTTTCATCACTTCAAACCATTGGCAAACATAATCATGGATGTTAAAATTCAAGATTTTATGAACTATAACCATTGATTATTAACCATTTTTAGTCATATCTATCAATTGTCAAATAAATTTGTGGAGCCTAAAATTTAGGATTTTATGAGCAATAACACATGATTTGTAGCCATTTTCATTGTTTCTCCCTATTGGATGTAAGTTTCGCGGAGTTCAAAATTTATAATTTTATGAGCTATAACTGATGATTTTATTCTAATTTTAGTTATTTCTACCCATTGGCAAATCAATTTGCAAAAACCAAAATTTTGGATTTAATAAGCTATAACTCACGATTTGTTACTAGTTTTCATTGTTTCTATTACTTAGAACATAATTTTATGGAGGCTAAAATTAACAATTTCATAAGTAATAGCCCATGATTTATGGCTATTTGGTTTTCTGACCATTTGAAAAATAATTTTGCAGAGCTCAAAATTCACCAGTTGAAGTGCTATAACCTACAATTTTTACCATTTTAGTCATTTTGAGCTATTTGATAAATAATTTCACAGAGATCAAAATTCACGATTTCATAAGCTATAACCCATTATTGGCAAAAACTCACGAGTTGAAGAGCTATAACCCATGATTTTTTACCGCTTTTAGTCATTCTGAGATATTTTACAAATAATTTGACGGAGGCTAAAATTCATGACTTCATAAGCTATATCCAATGATTTATGGCCATATTTATGTTTTCGAGCCTATTGAAAGATAATTTCACTAAAGCCAAAATTCATGATTTAATGAGCTATAACTATAATGATTTCTGGACATTTTTGTCATTTCGAACCATTTTTAAACAATTTCGTGGAGACCAAAATTCACAATTTCATGCGCTATAACCCATTATTTTAAACAAATTTTTATTTTTTCCTATTGACTAATATTTTCGCAAAGGCCATAATTCAAGATTTTATGAGCTATAATCCAAGATTGTTGGCAATTTTCAGTCGTTCTGATCTATCGACAAACAATTTCACATACGCCAATATTCATAATTTCATGTGCTGCAAACCATGATTTTTTATAATTTGTTTTGGTCATTTTTAGCCATTGACAAATAATTGAATGGAGGTCAAAGTTCATGTTTTTTGGAGATATAATCAATGATTTGTGGCCGTTTTCAGTCTTTTCGACCCAGTTGAAAATAATTTGAGGAGGCTAAAATTCAAAGTTTCATGAGCTATAACCTACGGTTTATAGACATTTTTGTTTGTTTTCAGGCATTAGAAAATAATTTCCCTGATATCAAAATTGTTGATTTCATAAGCTATAACTTACGTTTTTTTGCTATTTTTAGTCATTTCTAACCATTCAAAAATAATTTCACTCAGTCCAAAATTCAGGATATTATGAGCTATAACCCATAATTAGTGGCCATTTTTGTTGTTTCTACCTGTTTGAAATAAGTTTGTGGTGTCAAAAATTCATGATTTCATGAGCTATAATCCACGATTTTGGGCCATTTAGCCCATTGCCAAATAATTTCAAAGGGGCCAAAATTTACTATTTCATAAGCTATAACCCGTGATTTTTGTTATTTTTATTCATTTCGAGCCATTAGTAAATAATTTTACATAGACCAAAATTCATGATTTCACAAGCTATAACCCGTGAGTTTTGAGCGTTAATAATAGTCATTTCATGTCAATAGCAATTAATTTTGTGGAGGCCCAAATTCACATAATCTTGGGGTACAGCCTACGATTTTTGGTTTCATGAGCTACAACCTACGATTTTTAATTTCAATAGGCCAAAATTCTTGATTTCATGAGCTATAACTCATGATTTCTGTCCATTTCTAGTAGTACTGAGCTATAGACAAATAATTTCATGTCAGCCAAAATTTACTATTTCATGAGCTATATAACCCATCACTTTTGACCATTTTCAGTATTTTTGATCCATTGATAAATAATTTCATGGAGGTCAAAATTCATGATTTAATGAGATATAACCCATGATTTATGGCTATTTTTAGTTGTTGCGACTAATTGCAAAATAATTTCACGGAGGACTACATTCATGATTTCATGTTCTATAACCCACATTTTAAGCCATTTTTAATCATTTCCTTCCATTGACAAATATTTTCGTGTAGTCTAAAATTTAGGATTTTATGAGGAATAACTCACTATTTGTTGCCACATTTACTTGTTTCTACGCATTGTAAAATAGTTTTGCGGACTCAAAAATTCATGATTTCATGAAATATAACCCACGAATTTTTGCCATTTTTAGTCATTCCAAGCTATTGCCATATACTTTCACAGAAGCCAAAATTCTCGATTTCTTGAGCTTTGTGGCCAGGTTTAGTCTTTTCGACCCTGTTAAAAATAATTTCAAGGGGGCTAAAATTCGTGATTTTGTGAGCTATAACCCATGATTTTGATTATTTTTAGTCATTTCGAGCCATTAGCAAATAATTTCACATAGACCAAAATTTACGATTTCATGCGCTATAATCTATGACTTTTGACTATTTTTAGCCATTTCATGCCATTGACAATTAATTTCGTGGAGGCCAAAATTCACGTTATCGTGAGCTATAACCAACGAGTTTTGACTTCTTGAGCTACAACAATAGTTTTTAATTTCATTAAACCAAAATGTTTGATTTAATGAGCTATAACCCATGATTTCTGGTAATTTTTTAATTATATCGAGCCATAGACATGTAATTTCATGAGATATTACCCCTGACTTTTAACCATTTTGGTCATTCTGAGTCATTGACAATGATTACATGGAGGCCAAGATTCACAATTTCAAGAGCTATAATCTACAATTTTAACTAATTTTAGTTATTTCTTCCCATTAACAAATAATTTCATGGAATCCAAAATTCAAGATTTCATGAGCTACAGCCTACTATTTGTGGCCAGATTTAGTTGTTTCCATACTTTACAAAAATAATTTCATGGATTCCAAAATTCAAGATTTCATAAGCTATAATCCATGATTTTAAGCAATTTTTAATTGTTCTTACCCATTGGCAAATAAGCCATGATTTTTTATCATTGCTTTTTAATCATTTTAAGTCATTTTGAGCCACTTACAAATAATTTCTTAAGAAATGATTTTTGATGATTGATTTTTGATCATTTTTAGTTATTTCGAGCAATTTCAAATAATTTTATGGAGGCTAAAATTTATGATTTTGTGAACTATAAATAATAATATGTGGCCGTTTTAAGTCTTCCTGACCCAATTGAAAATAAATTCACTAAGGACAAAATTCACAATTTCATGAGCTATAACCTATGATTTATAGTCATTTTTATTTGTACCTAGCACTTGTCAAATAATTTGGCAGAGGCCAAAATTCACGATATCATGATCTATAACTTATGCTTTTTAATTATTTACAGTAATTTCTACCCATTCAAAAATAATTTTGCGATGTCCAAAATTCAAGATTTTATAAGCTATAACTCATAATTAATGACCATTTTTTGTTTTTCTATCCACTGGAAAATAATTTTTATGGAGTAAAAAATTCACGATTTCATAAGGTATAACACATTATTTTTGGCCATGTTTAGCTATGCAGATCCATTGGCCATTTTTAGTTGTACGGAGACAGAGTCAAATAATTTCAAGTCAGCTAAAATTAACTATTTCATGAGTTATAATCCATGACTTTTGACCATTTTAATTCATTCCGATCTATTAACAAATAATTTCATGGTGACCAAAAATCATTATTCATGAGCTGTACCAATGGTTTATGGTTATTTTTAGATGTCCTGACTCATTAGAGAATAATTTTATAGAGGCCTATGTTCATGATTTCGTGAGTTATAACACATGATTTTTAGCTATTTTTAGTCATTTCTTCGAATTGATAAATATTTTCGTAGAATCCAAAATTTAGGATTTTATGAGCTATAGCCCACTATTTGTTGCCATTTTTTGTTGTTGTTTTAATGCATTGCAAAATAATTTGGTGGAGTCTAAAATTCATGATTTCATGAGCTATAACCAATAATTTCTTTTAGCCATTTTTATTTGTTCCACGCCATTGACAAATAATTTCACGAAGACTTAATTTCATGCTTTTATGGGCTATAACCCATGATTTCTAGCTATTTTTTTGTTGTACTGATCTATTGATAAATAATTTCATTGAGACTAAAATTCATGACTTTATGAGGTACAAGCAATGATATAGGGCTATTTTTAATTATTCCAACTCATAGAAAATAATTTCATAGAGCCCAAAATTCAAGATTTTATGAGATATAATCCGCTACCATTTTAGATGTTTCTACGCATCACAAAATAATTTCATAGAGTAAACAATTCATATTTTCATGAGCTGTAATCCATGATTTTTGACCATTTTTAGTCATTTCGAGTGACTAACAAATAACTTCATGGAGGCCGAAATTCATGATTTCATGAGTTATAATGAATGATTTGTGGCCATTTATGTTTTCCCGACCCAGTTGAAAATAATTCCGCGTAGGCTACAATTCATGATTTCGGGAGCTGTAACCCAACATTTATAGACATTTTTAGTTTTTCTAAGCCATTGGTAAATAATTTTGTGGAGAACAAATTTCATGATTTCACAAGCTATAACTTATAATTTTTTTGATATTTTATTATTTTTAGTTATTTTCTACCCATTCAAATATAATGTATACAGTACAAAATTCAAGATTTTATGCATTATAACCTAAAATTATGGCTATTTTTTGTTGTTTGAACCAATTGGAAAGTAATTTCGAGTACTAAAATATTCACAGTTTCCTGAGTTATAACCTAAGAATTTTATCCATTTTTAGTTGGTTTAGAGACAGTTGGAAATAATTTTGTGGAGGATAAAATTTACAATTTCGCAAGCTATAAGCCATGATTTTTGCCCATTTTTAGTCATTTCATGGCATTGGCAATTATTTTCATAGAGGGCAAAATTCACGGTTTCATGAGCTATAACTCATGATTTCTAGCCATTTTTATTGTACTAAGCTATTGGCAAATAATTTCATATCATCCAAAATTTACTATTTCATGAGCTATAACCCATGACTTTTGACCATTTTTAGTCGTTCTGCTCCATTGACAAATAATATCACAGAGGCCCAAATATTTGATTTCATGAGCTATAACTAATGATTTATGACTATTTCTATTGTACTGACTCATTGGAAAATAATTTCACGGAGGGCAAAATTCATGATTTAAGAGCTAAACCCGTGATATTTAGTCATTTTCAGTCACTTCTTCTCATTGACAAATATTTTTTTGGATTCAAAAAATTAGGAATTTATGAGCTATAACCCACTATTTGTTGCCATTTCTAGTCATTTCTATGCATTGCAAAATAATCTCACGAAGTCCAAAATTCAAGATTTCAAGAGCGATAATCCATGATTTGTTTTGCCATTTTTAGTCATTCCAAGCCATTAGAAAATAATTTCATGGGGGGCCAAAATTCATACTTTCATGAGCTACAATCCATGATTTTTGGCCATTCTGAATTGTTTGGACCCATTGAAAAATAATTTTATAGAAGTCAAAATTCACGATTTCATTAGCAATATAACTCTTAATTTTTGTATGTTTTTTATCGTTCTGAACTATTGACAAACAATTTCACAGAGGCGAAAATTTATGAGTCATAAGCTATAACCCATGATGTTTAACCATTTTTTGTCATTTCTGCTTATTAGCAAATAATTTCGCATAGTCCAAAATTCATGATTTCATGTACTATAATCCACGAATTTTTATAGTTTTTAGTCATTTCTATCCGTTAGCAAATAATTTTGCAAAAAGTAAAATTTAGGATTTCTTGAGCTATAACCTACAATTTATGGCCCATTTTTTATTGTTTCTACCCATTGGAAAATAAAGTCACTATGTCTAAAATTCACGATTTCATGAGCTATAACAAATAATTTCTCACCATTTTTAGCCATTTTGATCTATTAGCAAATAATTTTATGCAAGTCAAACTTAACGATTTCAGAATCTATAACCTATGATTTTTACCCATTTTTATTCTTTTCAAGCCATTAGAAAATAAGTTCATGGAGGCCAAATTCATGATTTCATGAGTTATAACCCCCAATTGTTAGCCATGTTTAGTCATTTCTTCCCATTGATAAATTTTTTGGTACAGTAAAAAATTTAAGTTTTTATGAGCTATAACCCAGAATTTGTTGCCATTTTTAGTTATTTATACCCATTGCAAAATAATCTTGCAAAGTCCAAAATTCATGATTTCAAGAGCTATAACGCATGATTTCTGACCATTTTTAGTCATTTTGGGCCATTCATAAATAATTTCCTTGAGGCTAAAGGACATGATTATATAACCTATAACCATTGATTTGTAGCCATTTTCAGTCTCTCTAACTTAGTTGAAAATAATTTGATAAAGGCCAAATTTTATGATTTCATGAACTATAACTTGCAATCTATATACTTTTTTTTATTTCACAGAGCTTTTTTGCTATTTTTAGTCATTTCTACCCATTCAAAAATAGTTTTATGTAGTTCAAAACTTTGGATTATTTAAGCTATAACTTATAATTGGTGGCACTTTTTTGTTGTATCTATCGGTGGCTCTTTTTTGTTGTTTCTACCTATTGGAAAATAATCTTGTAAAGACAAAAATTCCCATTTCTTGAGTTATAGCCCATGATTTTTGGCCAGTTTTAGTTGTTCAGATTCATTAGCAAATAATTTCAAGGAGGCCAAAATTCACGATTTCATAACTATCACCCATGATTTTTGCCCATTTTTATTCATTCTGAGCCATTAGCAAATAATTTTTCAGAGGCCAAATTCATGATTGCATGACTAATAACTAATGATTTATTGCCATTTTTAGTTATTTTTACTCATGGAAAAATAATTTCGTGGATACATTGAAGATTTCATGAGCTATAACCCATAATTTCTTTCCATTTATAGTCATTCCAAGCCATCCAAAAATGAATTATTGGAGGCTAAAATTTAGAATTTCATGACCTACAACCCATGATTTTTTGATATTTTTGGTCGTTGCAAGCCATAGGCAAATAATTTTATGTATGCCAAAATTTATAACTTTGTAAGCTATGACCAATGATTTCATGACCTATAATCGATGATTTCTATCCATTTTTATAAATAATATCATGGAGGACAAAATTCATGATTTTATGAGGTAGAACCTATGATTTTTGGCTATTTCTAGTCATTTGTTTCCATTAGCAAATAGTTTCATCGTGCCCAAAATTTAGGATTTCATTAGCTATGACCCATAATTTATTGATATTTTTTATTATTTCTACTCTTTAGAAAATAATTTCGTAGAGTCTAAAATTCACAATTTCATGAGCCATTAGCTAAAATTTTGAACCATTTCTAGTTATTTCTTCCCACTGACAAATATTTTTGTGAGTTCAAAATTCAAGATTTTATAATTATAATGAACTATTTGCGGCCATTTTTAGGTGTGTCTGTGCTTTGCAAAATAATTTCTCAGAGTCTAAAATTCACCATTTCATGAGCTATAATCCATGATTTTTGGCCATTTTAGTCATTCTGACCTATTTCCACGAAAGCCAAAATTCATAATTTCATGAGGTATATCCCAAAAATTTTGACCAATTTTACTCATTCTGTGCCATTGACAAATAATTCCACGGAGGCTAAAATTCATGATTTCATGAGCTATAACCATTGGTTTGTGTTTTGATCAAGTTGAAAATAATTTTTTGAAGGCCAAAATTCATATTTACATGAGCAAGAACCCATGATTTACTACAATTTTTAGTTGGTCTATGGCAATGGCAAATAATTTCGTGGAGGCTAAAATATACAATTTCATGAGCTTTAACCCTCGATTTTCAGCCAGTTTTAGTCATTTCTTCCCATTGACAAATATTATCATGGAGTCAAACATTAAGGATTTTATGAGCTATCCGTGGCCATTTTTAGTTGTTTGTATCCGTTGAAAAATAATTTTACGGAATCTAAAATTCATGATTTCATGAGCTATAATCCATGAATTTTAACCATTTTTAATTGTTCTGACCCATTGAAAAATAATTTCACTAAAGCCAAAATCCATGGTTTCATGAGCTGTAATCCACGATTTTCAACCGTTTTTAGTCATTTCGAGCCATGGCAAATAATTTCAAGGAGGCTGAAATTCACAATTTCATGAGTTATTACTAATGATTTGTGGTCATATTTTGTCATTTTGACCCAGTTGAAAATAATTTCATGGAGATCAAAATTCATGATTTTATGAGCTATAACCCCCTATTTATATCCATTTTAGCTACCCTAAGCCATTATCCAAAGAATTTCACGGTGGTGAAAATTCATGATTTCATAAGCTAAAACTTCCACTTTTTGTCTATTTTTGTTATTTCTACCTTGTAGTAAAAAATTTATGATTTCATGAGCTATAACCCATGATTTTGGCTATTTTAGTTGTTCAAACCCATTAGCAAATGATCTCACAGAGGTCAAAATTCATGATTTTATAAGCTATAACCCATTATTTTTGCTCATTTTTAGCCATTCCAAACTATTAGGAAATAATGACACGAAGGCCAAGTTCTCAATTTCATGAGCTATGACCCATGAGCTTTGGCCATTTTTACTCATTTTGATCTGTCGATAAAAAAATTCATGGAGATCAAAGTTCACGATTTCTTCAGCTATAACCAATAATTTATGGCTATTTTTGGTGGTTTAGACTCAGTGAAAAATAATTTCGTGGAGGCCTACATTGACGATTTCTTAAGCTAAAACACATGGTTTCTTGACATATTTAGTCATTCCGAGCCATAAGCAAATAAATTTGTGCAGCTCAAAATTCACAATTTCATGAGCTATAACTCATGATTTTTGGATATTTTGAGTTGTTCCAAGCTATAGGCAAATAACTTCTCGGATGCTTACAACCCTTAATTTTTGGCCATTTTTTATATTTCTAACCCATTGAAAAATAATTGGCGAAGGCTAAAATTCACGATTTCGTGAGTTAAAACTCACGATTATTAGCCACTTTCAGTCATTTCTACTTATGGATAAATAATTTTGTGGAGTCCAAAATTCAAGAGTTTATGAGGTATAATCCATGATTTGTGACCATTTTTTGTTGTTTCTATACATTGAAAGATAATTTGGTAGAGTTTAAAATTCATGATTTCATGAGATATAACCCACGATTTTGTACCATTTTTAGTCATTTCCACTTATTGACAAATAATTTCGTGGAAACCAAAATTTAAAATTTCACAAGAGCTATAACCCACTATTTGTTGCTACTTTTTATTGTTTCTACCCATTAGAAAATAATTTCATGGAGTCCAAAATTCTCAATTTCATGACCTATAACTAATTTGGCCTTTTTAATCACTTTGAGCCATTGACAAATAATTTCATGGAGGCTAAAATTTATGATTTCATGAGCTCAAACCTATGATTTGTGGCCAAATTTAGTCATTCTGAACAATTGGAAAATAATATCACAGAGGCAAAAAATTGCGATTTGAATACCAATAATCCATAATTTTTTACCATTTTTTTGTCTCTTTGAGTCATTTGGCAAATAATTTCTTGGAGGCTAAAATTCACAATTTTATAAGCTATAATTAATTGATTTGTGGCTATTTTAAAACTTTTTGACCCATTGGAAAATAATTTCACAAAAGCCAAAATTCACGATTTCTTGAGCTATAACTCTCATGTTTTTTTGACATTTTTTGCCATTTCAAATTGCTGGCAAACAATTTTGTAGATGCCAGAAGTCATGATTTCATGAGGTATAACCCAAAAATTTTAGCCATTTTTAGTCATATCTTCCCATTGATAAATATTTTCATGTAGTCCAAAATTTAGGATTTTATGAGCTATAACCCACTATGTTTAGCCATTTTTAGTTGTTCTATGCATTGTAAAATAATTTCATAGAGTCTAAAATTCACGATTTCATGAGTTATAACCTATCAATAGTTTTAGCCGGTGACAAATAATTTCATGGAGGCTGATATTCTTGATTTAATGAGCTATAACTATTGATTTGTGGCTATTTTCTATCTTTCTGACCTAGTTGAAAATAATTTTATGAAGACAAAATTTCACGATTTTAAAGCTATAACATATGATTTATAGCTATTTTTAGCTACTATAAACCATTGGTAAATAATTCTACAGAGTCTAAAATTCACTATTCCATGGCCTACAACTTATTCCTTTTTGCTATTTTCAGTCATAGCTACCCATTGAAAAATAATTTCTCGTAGTCCAAAATTCAGGATTTTATTAGCTTTGTTTTTGCCAATTGAAAAATAATTTCACTAAGTCAAAAAATTTATTATTTCATAAGCTATAACCAATGATATTGGCATTTTTTAGTCATTCATGCCTATTGGCAAATAGTTTCACAAATGCCTAAATTCATGACTTCATGAGCTATAACCCATGTTTTTAATTATTTTTAGTCACTTGAAGAAATTAACAAATAATTTCGCGTAGAACCAAATTCATGATGATATGAGCTATAAGCCATGAGTTTTTTTTACCATTTTTAGTCATTTCATGCCATTGTCAATTAATTTCGTGGGGGCTAAAATACACGTTATCTTAAAATTCATGTTATCTTATGCCATTTTTAGTCATTTCCTCCCATTGACAAACTTTCGTGCAGTCCAAAATTTAGAATTTTTTGACCTACAACTCACTATTTGTTGCCATTTTTAGTTGTTGCTTTGCATTGAAAAATAATTCCATAATCTCATGAGCTATAACCCACGATTTTTGACTATTTCTCGTTTTTCCAAGCAATTGAAAAATAATTTCGTGAAGGCTAAAATTCATGATTTCATAAGCTTTGTGGCCGTATTTAGTCTTCGTAACCCAGTTGAAAATAATTTCGCTGAGGCTAATAGTCATGATTTCATGAGCTATAATCCATGAGTTTAGGCCATTGCTTGTCATTTCATGCCATTGGCAATTAATTTTGTGGAGGCCAAAAATTCATTTTTTTCTTGAGCGATATCCCAAAAACTTTTGGCCATTTTTAGTGGTTTATACCTATTAGCAAATAATTTTGTTAGACTAAAATTCTTGATTTCATTAGCTCTAACCAACAATTTTTATAGCCATTTTTAGTGTACCGATCCCTTAGCAAATAATTTTATGGAGGCCAAACTTCATGATTTCATGAGCAATAATGAATGATTTATGCCTATTTTTGTCATTCTGACTCATTGGAAAATAATTTCGTGGAGGCCCACATTCACGATTTTATGAATAACCTACGAGTTTTTGCCATCTTTAGTCATTTCTACTTATTGACAAATATTTTAATAGAGTCCAAATTTAGGATTTTATGAGCTATGACCAATAATTTTTGGCCATTTTTAGTTGTACTGAGCCATATGTAAATAATTTTGTGTTAGCCAATATTTACTATTTCATGATCTGTAACCCATGACATTTGATCATTTTTAGTCGCTCTGATCCATTGATATACAATTTCACAGAGGCTAAAATTTATGATTTCATGAGGTAGAGCTGATGATTTGTGGCTATTTTTAGACGTTCTAACTCATTGGAAAATAATTTCATGGAGGCCTACTTCACGATTTTATGAGCTATAACCCATAATTTTTAGCTATCTTTAGTCATTTCTTCCCATTGACAAATATTTTCGTGGAGTCCAATTCAAAATTTTATGAGCTAGAACCCACTATTTATTGCCATATTTAGTTATTTCAATGTATTGCAAAATAATTTCGCTGAGTCCAAAATTTATTATTTCATGAGCTATAACCTATGATTTTTAACCATTTTTAGTCATTCCAAGCATTGACAAATAATTTCACAGAGGCCAAAATTAATAATTTCATGAGTGTTAACCAATAATTTGTGCCATTTTTAGTATTTCTGACCAAGTTATAATTCACAATTTCATTCCAAGCATTGGCAAAAACTTTTATGCAGGACAAAATTCATGATTTTAAGTGTTATATCTTATGCTTTTTGTCTACTTTTAGTTTTCTAACCATTCAAAAATAATTTCACGCTGTCCAAAATTTATGATTTTACGAGCTATAACCCACAATTTGTGGCCATTTTTTGATGCTTCTTTTCATTGGAAAATTACTTCACAAGGTAAACAAATCACGATTTTAAGAGCTATAACCTACGATTTTTGGCCTTTTTTAGTCGTTCAGAACCAATGGCAGATAATTTCACATAGGCTAAAATTCACAATTTCATAAACTATAATCCATGATTTTTTTTCCTATTTTTAGCGTTTCGAGCCATTAGCAAATAATTTCATAGATACCAAACTTCACAATTTTATGAGCTATAACCCTTGAGTTTTGGCCATTTTTAATCATTTCATGTCATTGGCAATTAATTTTGTAGAGGCTGAAATTCACATTTTGTTGAGCTACAACCCACGATTTTTGGCTATTTTCGTTAGGTCAAAATTATTGATTTCACGGGTTATAACCCACTATTTCTAGCCACTTTTTATTACACCGATCTACTGACAAATAATTTTGAGGAGAACAAATTCATGATTTCGTAAACTATAACCCACGATTTTTTACTTTTTTGTCATTTCTTTCTATTGACAAATATTTTCGCGTAGTCCAAAATTCATAAATATATGTGCAATAACCCACTATTTGTTTCCATTTCGAGTTGTTTCTACTCATTGTAAAATTATTTCATGGAGTCTAAAATTTATGATTTGAATAGCTATAACCCTTGAATTTTTACCATTTTTTAGTCGTTCCAAGCCATTGGTAAACAATTTCATGATAGGCCAAAATTCAGGATTTCGTGAGCTACAACCCATAATTTTTTATCATTTTAGTCGTTCCAACCCATTAAAAAATAATTTAAAGAAGCAAAATTCAAGATTTCATGATCCATAACTCAAGATTCCTTGACAATTTTTGTTATTTTGAAATATTGGCAATTAATTTTGTAGAGGCCAAAATTCATGATTCATGAGATATAATACACAAATTTTAGCCATTTATAGTTATTGCTACCTATTAACAAATAATTCGTGGAGTCCAAAATTCAGGATTTTATGAACTATAACCCTCGATTTTTGGCCATTTTTTGTTATTTCTAGCCATTAAAAATAATTTCGGGGAGTCCAATATTCATGATATCATGTGCAACAACCCACGACGCACAATTTTGTATAATTTTTAATCATTTCTATCTAGTAGCAAATCATTTTGTGAAAACCAAAATTCCAAATTTCTTAAGCTAACCCACAATTTGTTGATATTTTTCATTATTTCTACCAATTGGAAAATAATTTCATGGAGTTTAAAATTCATGATTTCATGAGGTATAACATGTGATTTGTGTCTATTTTTAATTATTCTGACCAACTAGAAAATAATCTTACAATGTTTAAACACCACAATTTCATGAGGTACAACCAACAATGTTTGACCAATTTTAGTCATTCTGAGACCTTGGCAAACAATTGCGTAGAAGCCAAATGAGTTTTTCTAATTTTTAGTCGTTCCTGTCGTTAGAAAATAATGTCACAGAGGCCAAATTCACGATTTTATGAGCTATAACTCATGGGCTTTGGCCACATTTAATCATTTTGATCCATTGACAAATGATTTCATGAAGGCCAAAATTCATGATTTTATGAGTTATAACCAATAATTTATGACTATTTTTAGTCATTACAACTCATTGGAAAATAATTTTGCGAGGGCCGAAATTAACAATTTTATGAGTTAGAACCCACTATTTTTGGTCCTTTTTAGTCATTCTGAGCCATTCCCCAATAAATTTGCGAATGCCAAAATTCATAATTTCATAAACTATTACCTAGATATTTGGTCATTTTTAGTCTTTCTAACTCATTAGAAAATAATTTGTAGAGGCCCAAATTTATGATTTAATGACCTATAACCGAGATTTCTGACCATTTTTACAAACAATTTCACGGAGGAAAAAATTCACTATTTTATGAGCTAGACCAATTGTTTCGGGTCTTTTCTATTACAATTGACGCAGATTACAATTTGAAAGACAGCAATAGAACTAAAGAAAATTTGTATTTGCTAGGGTTCTTTTCTGTGTACTGATGGAGTGTCGATCTTGTACTCTATTGACGAACTGAATCAAGAGTCACGAATCTTTTACTGTTCGGCGGGGGTGAAATCACTTGGAAGGTAGCTCGGCCTTCTCTTTGTGAAAACTCCTCTGTGTATGCGTATATATCCCCGAACTCTCTCTGCGTATCTGTTGAATGAATGATCTCCCCTCCTTTTATAGGCTAAAAGAGAGAGTCAAAGGCCTCCTTAGAACGTGGCTTAGTGGCCATTAAAACTAGAGATAATGGGGGAGTGGTTAACCCTGAAATAGCTTTGAAACAGCTATTTGGCCAAACTTAGTGGCTCTGGTAAGGTTCGTGGAAGTTGTAGGGGAAAGTCGCTGTAGTTGCAGTAGAGGGTCGCTCGAACGTGGGGCGCCTTCTTCGGAAGTGGAAGACTCGGTCCACTTTACTGATGATGGCAGAGCTCCCTAGTTGGTGAGCTTTGCTTGCGAACTCGGATTTAATACAGAATCCAGTCTTTCGTGGGGTTAGCATCGGTCGTCAGGCGACCTTCGCTATAATCTACTATGGGCTTGGTTTTGATCCCATTTGAAGCGCTTAGCCCATGGGCGTCCACTTCTTAGGTCCAAGTTAATCATTGACCTAGGTGAGAATACATTTTGACTGTCTACACCAATGATTTTGGTAATTTTTAGTCATTTCTTCCCATTAGCAAATAACTGCACACAGTCCAAAATTCAGGATTTCATGATCTATGACGGCCCTTTTTATTATTTCTACCCATTGGAAAATAATTTCACAAAGTACCAAATTCACGGTTTCATGAGCTATAATCCATGATTTGTGACTATTTTTAGTCATTCTAACCCATTAGAAAATAATTTCACATAGGCTAAATTTCACGATTTCATAAGTTATAATCCATGATTTCTAGTTATTTTTAGTTATTTCAAACCACTCGCAAATAATTTTACAGATGTAAAAATTCATGATTTCATAGCTATAACCCATGATTATTAACCATTTTTGTCATTTCTACCTATTAATAAATAATTTTGTGGAGTCAAAAATTTAGCATTTTATGAGCTATAGACCCATGATTTATTGCCATTTTTAGTTGCTTGTTTTCATTAGAAGATAATTTCCTAGAGCTCAAATATTAGAATTTTATGAGCTACAATCTATGATTTTCTAACCACCTTTAGTCATTTCTACCCATTGGCAAATCATTTCATGGAAACCAAAATTTAGGATTTCATGAACTATAACTCATGATTTGTATTCATTGTTTCTACCCATTCGAAAATAATTTCACGGAGGTACAAAATTCACGATTTCATGAGCTACACTTCGTGATTTGTGTCCATTTTTAGTTGTTCCCATCAGTTGAAAAATAATTTTTTTAGAGGCCAAAATACACAATTTCAAGGGCTATAACCCATGATTTTTGATATGTTTAGTCATTCTGTGCCATGGACAAAAATTTTATGGAGGCCAAAATTCATGATTGCATGAGCTATAACTCACTATTTGTGGCGATTTTAAGTCATTCTAACCAATTGAAAAATAAGTCAACAGAGACCAAAATTCCTAATTTCAAGGGCCATATCCCACAATTGTTTTACTATTTTTAGTAATTCTGAGCGAATAATTTCACAAAGGCTAAATTTTAAAATTTCATAAGCCATAAATCATAATTTGTACCTTTTTAGGCTTTCCAACCCATTGGAAAATAATTTCACAGAAGCCGATATTCACAATTTCATGAGCTATAACTCTCATGATTTCTGGATATTTTTTGTTATTCTGAACCATTGGCAAACAATTTTGTGGTGACCAAAATTTATGATTTCATGAGTTATAGCCCACAATTTTTTTAGTCATTTCTTACCATTGAAAAATACTTTCGTACAGTACAAAATTTAGGATTTTATGAGCTATAACCCAGGACTTTTGAAAATATTAAGTCGTTCTGTCCCATTGGCAAATAATTTTGCGCAAGCTAAAATTCACGATTTTATGAGCTATAACCCATGATTCTTGATAATTTTGAGTCATTCCGAGCCATGGACAAACAATTTCATGGAAGCCAAATTTCATGGTTTAATGAGCTATTACCAATAATTTGTGGCCCTTTTTTGTCTTTTCGACCCAGTTAAAAATAATTTTATGGAGGCCAAAATTTACAATTTCCTGAGCTATAACTCATGATTTGTAGCTATTTTCGTTATTTCGAGTCATTGACAAATAATTTTGTAGGGCACAAAATTTAGGATTTAATCAGCTATAACTTACGCTTTTTGGCTATTTTTAGACCTTTCTACCAATGCAAAAATAATTTGGCATTGTACAAAATTCAAGATTTTTTTTAGCTATAACCCACATTTAGTGGCAATTTATTTGTTGTTTCGAGCCATTAGAAAATAATTTCACCGAGTCAAAAGTTCATGATTGTATGAGTTATAACCCATGATTTTGGCCATTGTTATTCATTTAGATCCATTGGCAAATATTTTTGTAGAGGCCTAAATTCCCTATTTCATAGGCTATCCCATGGTTTTTGCTTAGTTTAGTCATTTCAAGGCAATAGCAAATAACTTGATGGAGACCAAATTTCACGATATCATGAGCTATAGCCCATGAGCTTTGGCCATCTTTAGTCGTTTCATGCCCTTGGCAATTAATTTCTAGGAGGCCAAACTTTACATTTTCTTGAGCTATATAACCCACAATTTTAAATTATTTTTAGTTGTTTCTACCTATTAGCATATAATTTTGCTAGGCTAAAAGTCTTGATTTCATGAGTTATAATGCATGATTTCTGGCCTTTTTTAGAGTCACTGAATAATAGACAAATAATTTTGCGGTGATCAAAATTTACTATTTCATGAGTTAACCCATGACTTTTAACCATTTTTAAGGTTCCGATCCATAGACGAATAATTTCATGGAGGCCAAAATTCATAATTTCATGAGCTATAACCCATGATTTTTAACCATTTCTAGTCAGTTCTTTCCATTTATAAATATTTTTTAGAGTCTAAATTTACGATTTTAAGAGTTATGACCCACTATTTGTTAACATTTTTAGTTGTTTCTACGCATTGCAACGGAGTTCAAAATTCATGATTTACTGTGCTATAACCATGATTTTTGGCTATTTTTAGTTGTTTAGACCAATTGGAAAATAATTTTATAGAATCTAAAATTTACGATTTCATGAGCTATAACCCATGATTTTTTAACCATTTTTTATCATTTCTACCTATTAACAAATAATTTCGTACAGTCTAAAATTTTGGATTTTATGAGTTATAACCCTCAATTTGTGGCTAATTTTAGTTGTTTCAACCTATTGGAAAATAATTTTATAGAGTCAAAAATTTATGATTTCACGTGCTACAACTCACAATTTTTTACAATTTTTAGTCATTTCTAACCATTTGTAAATCATTTCATGAAAACCAAAATTTAGAATTTCTTGAGGTATAACCAACGATTTGCTACCATTTCTCATTGTGTCAACCCTTGGAAAATATTTTCTTGGAGTCCAAAATTTAGGATTTCTTGAGCTATAACCAATAGATTTGGGCCATTTTTAGTCATTCCGACCCATTGACAAATAATTTCACGCAAGCCTATGATTTTTAACCATTTTTAGTTATTCCTAACCATTGACAAATAATTTCACAGAGTCAAAAGTTCTCGATTTCATGTGCTATAACTAGTGACTTATAGCTATTTTTAGTCGTTCCGATCGATTGGAAAATAATTTGGCTTCGAGGCCAACATTGACGATTTCATGAGCCATAACCCATGATTTTTAGATATGTTTTGTCCTTCTGAGCTATAGGCAAATAATTTGAGGGATGATAAAATTTATGATTTCATAAGCTGTAAGTTTTGTTCTTTTGGTAATGTTTAGTCTTTCCCACCAATTGGAAAATAATTTCTAGAGGCCAAAATTTATGATTTCATGATCTATGACCGTTAATTTCGAACCAATTTCACAAATAATTTCACGGAAGCTAAAATTAATAATTTCATGAGCTAGAACCCACAATTTTAGATATTTTTAGTTGTTCTGAACCATAGGCAAATAATTTCCCATATTCTAAAATTCATAATTTCATAAGCTATAACTCTTAATTTTTGGCTATTTTTGTCTTTCTAACCCATTGAAAAATAATTTTATAGAAGCAAAAATTCATGATTTCATGAGCTATAAGTCTCATGATCTCAGGAAATTTTTCATCATTTGGAACCATTGGCAAACTATTTCGCGGAGGTCAAGATTCATGATTTCATGATGTATTACCCAAGATTTTCAGCCATTTTTAGTCATTTCTTTCTATTAATAGATATTTTCATGGAGTCTATAACTAAGGATTTCATGGGTAATAACCCAATATTTGTGGCATTTGTAGTTCTTTCTGCCCATTGGAAAATAATTTCGTGCAAGCAAAAATTCATGATTTCATGAGCTATTTCCCTTGATTTTTGGCATTTTAGTCATTCCAACCCATTGTGAAATAATTTTGTCCAAGCCAAAATTCATTGCAAAATTCACGATTTCATGAGGTATAACGCATGATTTTCGACCAATTTTAATCATTTTGAGCCATTAACAAATAATTTCACAGAGGCCAAAATTCACGATTTTATGAGCTATAACCAATAGTTTGTGGCCATTTTTAGTCTTCTAAAATGTTGAACATAATTTCATGGAGGCTAAAATTTACTATTACATGACCTATAACCCACGATTTATATACATTTTTATTTGTTCTGTGCCATTAGCAAATAATTTCTTGATGGCTAAAATTCATGATTTCATAAGCATTAACTTAAGCTTTTTGACTTATTTTAGTCATTTTTTAGGCAATCAAAAATAATTTATGCAGTCAAAATTTAGGACTTTATGAACTATACCTTACAATTGGTGGCTATTTTTTGTTGTTTCCACCATTGAGAAATAATTTTGCGGAGTAAAAAATTCACGATTTTATGTACTATAGGCCACAATTTTTTTACTATTTTTTATCATTTTCTTCCAATTAGTAAATAATTTCATGGAGTTCATAATTTGGGATTTCATGAGCAATAACCCACGATTTGTGGCCAATTATTATTATTTCTACCCATTGGAAACTAATTTTGTTGAGTTTAAAATTTACAATTTCATGAGTCATAACTGTTGATTTGTGGCCATTTTTAATCATTCTAACCTATAGGAAAATAATTCGTAAAAGCCCAAATTTATGATTTCATGACCTATAACCCATGATTTATGAACATTTTAGTCATTTCGAACCATTGGCAAACATATACTCACAGACCAAAATTCATAATTTCATGAGCTATAATCCATGATTATTAACTAGTTTTAGTTATTTCTACATATTGACAAATAATTTTGCGGAGTTGAAAATTGAGGATTTTATGAGACGTAACCCATGATCTGTGGCTCTTTCGTTATTTTTAACCATTAAAAGATAATTTTGTGGATTTCAAAATTCATGATTTCATGAGCTATAATCCATTGGAAAATCATTTCATGAAAACCAAAATTCAAGATTTCATGTGCTATAGCCAACAATTTTTTGCAGTTTTCCATTGTTTCTATCCATCATTTCATGTGCTATAGCCAACGATTTTTTGCAATTTTCCATTGTTTCTATCCACCAATAAATAATTTCATGGAGTCTAAAATTCACAATTTCGTGAGCTATAACCAACGATTTTTAGCCATTTTTAGTAATTCCTAGCCATTGGCAAATAATTTCATGGAGGCTAAAATTCAAGATTTCATGAGCTACAACCATGAGTTGTAGCTATTTTTAGTCATTCCAACCAATTGAATAATGATTTTATAGAGACAAAAATTTACGATTGGAGTGATATAACCCATGATTTCGTACCAGTTTTAGTCATTCCAAGGCATTTGACAAATAATTTCACAAAGGCTAAAATTCACGATTTCATAAGCACGCATGATTTGTGGCTATCTTTAGGTCATTTCTAACCACAGGCAAAAAATTTCATGAGTGCCAAAATTCACAATTTCATGAGCTATAACTCACAATTTTGGCCATTTTCAGTTAATTCTTCCCATGACAAATATTTTTTCGATTCCAAATTTTTAGGATTTTATGAGCTATTGACGACTATGTATGGCCATTTTTAGTTGTTTCTACACATTGCATAATAATTTCGCGTAGTCCAAAATTCTTGATTTCATGAGCTATAGCTCGTGATTTTTAGCAATTTTTAACCATTCTGACCCATTGACAAATAAATTTAAGCAAGTCAAAATTTACAATTTTATGAACTATAATCCACAATTTTTAATTATTTTTAGTCATTCCGAGCTATTGACAACTAATTTCATGAATGCCGAATTTCATGATTTCATGATCTATAACTAATGATTTGTGGCTATTTTTTGTATTTCTAACCTAATTGTCATGGAGGCTAAAATTCATGATTTCATGAGCTATAATCCATGATTTATAGCTATTTTAGTTGTTCCGAGCCAATTGCAAATAATTTCAAGGAGACCAAAATTCACGATTTCATGAGCTATGTAGCTTATGATTTTTTGCTATTCCCAGTTATTTCTATCCATTCAAAAATAATTTCATGTAGTCCAAAAATCAATATGTTATGAGCTATAACCCATAATTGGTGGACATTTTTTGTTGTTTCTACCTATTGAGAAATAATTTCGCAGAGTCAAAAATTCACGATTTCATGAGCTGTAACCCAAGCTTTTTTTTGCCATTTTTAGTTTGTCAGAGCTATTGACAAACAATTTTAGCGAGACTAGAATTCACGATTTTATGAGTTACAACCAATGAGTTTTGACTTATTTTAGTCATTTCATGCTATTGGCAATTAATTTCGTAGAGGCTAAAATTCACGTTATCTTGAGTTATTTTTAGTTATTTCTACCCATTTGAAAATAATTTCACTAGGCAAAATTTTCTGATTTCATGAGCCATAACCCATGATTTATGGGGTATTTTTAGCTTTATCGAGTGTAGGCAAATAATTTTTCATTAGCTAAATTTTACTATTTCATGAGCTGTAACCCATGACTTTTGTCCATTTTTAGTTGTTCTAATCCATTGACAAATAATTTCAAGGAGGCTAAAATTCATGATTTCATCAATTATAACAAATGATTTAAGGCCATTTTTAGTCGTTCCGTCTTGCTGGAAAATAATTTAGGGAAGGCCTGCATTCAAGATTTCATGAGCTATAACCCATGATTTTTAGACATTTATAGTCATTTCTTCCGCTTGACAAATTTTTTTGTAGAGTCCAAAATTCAAGATTTTATGAGTTATAACCCACTATTTGTTACCATTTTTAGTTATTTCTGTGCTCTACAAAATAATTTTGCGAAGTCCAAAATTTAAGATCTCATGAGTGAGAACTGACAATGTTTTACTATTTTAATTCATTCCAAGCCAATCGCAAATAATTTCATGAAGTCCAAAATTCATGATTTCATGAGTTATAACCAATAATTTTCAACTAGTTTTATTCTTTCTAACCTAATTGAAAATAATTTCATGGAAACTGAAATTCATGATTTCATAAGCTACAACCCTGATTTATGACCATATTTAGGTTTTGTGACCAATTGAAAAATAATTTCATTAAATAAAAAATTTATAATTTTATGAACTATAACTCTTCTGATTTCTGGACATTTTTTGCTATTCTGAACCATTGATAAACAAATTTGCGGAGGCTAAAATTCATGATTTCATGAGCTACAACCCACAATTTTTGGCTATTTTTAGATAGTTCTTCCCATTGACTATTATTTTCGAGGAGACTAAACTTCAGAATTTTATGAGCTATAATCCACTATGTGTGGCAATTTTAATTGTTTCTACTAATTGGAAAATAATTTTGCAGAGTCTAAAACTCATAATTTCATGACCTTATAACCCATGATTTTTGGCTTCTTTTAGTCATTCCAATGCATTGACAAATAATTTCTTGCAAGCAAAATTTTAAGATTTTTTTGAGCTATAACCCATGAGTTTTGACCATTTTTAATCGTTTTGAGCCATTGAGAAATGATGCGGAGTCCAAAAGTCATGATTTCATGAGCTATAATCCACAATTTTTAGTCATTTTAACCGTTCTATTCCATTGGAAAATAATCTCACAGTGAGAAAAATTCATGATTTCATGAGCTATACCCCATAATTTATAGCCATTTTCAATTGTTCTGAGGCATTAGCAAATAATTTTATGGAGGCCAAAATTCACGTTATCTTAAGGTATAACCAACTACTTTTGATTTCATGAGCTATAATTCACCGTTTTTAATTTCACTAGAACAAAATTCATTATTTCATAAGCTATAACCGATACTTTTGATCATTCTTAGATCCATTGACAAATAATTTTATGGAGAGCAAAATTCATGATTTCATGAGCTATAACCAATGATTTATGGCTATATTTACTCATTCTAACTCATTGGAGAATATTGTTGTTGAGGCATACATTAACGATTTCATGAGATATAATCCATGATTTTTAGCCATTTTTAGTCAATTCTTCCCATTGACATATATTTTCATGGAGTCCAAAGTTCAAGATTTTATGAGCTATAGCCCACTATTTGTTGTCTTTTTTAGTCGTTCCAACTAATTGGGAAATAATTTCGCAGAGGCCAAAATTTACAATTTCATGAGCCAAGACCCATGATTTTTGGATATTTGTGATCGTTTTGAGCCATTTGCATATAATTTCACGTATACTAAAATTCATGATTTCATAAGCTATAAATCTTGATTTTTAGCAATTTTTAGTCTTTCTAACCCATTGGAAAATAACTCACAAAAGCTAAAAATCTCGAGCCATTGACAAATAGTTTCACTAAGGTTGAATTTCATGATTTTCTGAGCTATAACGGATGATTTGTGGCTATTTTAAGTCTTTCTAACCTATTTTAAGTCTAATTTTAGTTGTTTTTAACCATTGGAAAATAATTTTGCAGAGACAAAACTTCTTGGTTTCATGTGCTATAACCCCTAATTTTTGCCATTTTTAGTCATTCATTTCTATTGGCAAGTAATTTTGTGGACGCCAAAATACACGATATCATAAACTATAATCATTTTCAGGCGTTCAGAGTCATTAGCAAATAATTTCATCGAGGCCAAATTCACGATTTTATGAGCTATACCCCATGACTTTTTGCCATTTTTAGTCGTTTTGATCCATTGCCAAATAATTTCACGAGGGTTAAAATTTACAATTTTATGAGTTATAACTAATAATTTATGGCTATTTTTAGTTGTTCTGACTCTTTAGAAAATAATTTCATGGAGGCTTACTTTGATGATTTCATGACCTACAACCCACAATTTCTAGCCATTTTTTGTCATTCCGAGCCATTCACCAATAAAGGCTAAAATTTACAATTTCGTGAACTATAACCCATGATGTTTTATATTTTCAGTCTTTTCAAGTCATAGGCAAAAAATATCTCAGGTGTAAAATTTCACAATTTTATAAGCTATAATAACTCTTGAGTTTTGGCTATTTTAAGTCTTTTTGACCCGTTAGAAAATAATTTATGGTTGCCAAAATTCATGATTTTATGAGCAACAACTGATCATTTTTTGGCTATATTTTGTTATTTCTTCCGGTTGCAAATGTAGGCGTTGAAAAAATTGCTTATCAGTCCCCGAGCCTGACTCGTGAAGGTTGGTTTGTAACCGACGAATTATCGACCGACGTGACCGAGAAACAGCTGACAACGCGATAGCAAAGCTGAAACAACCGAGAAGGTCCAGGCTGTTTCACACCTGCAGGATACCAATAATGTCTCACATATTTTGGTCAT
>JBAKGM010019776.1:1552-28343 GCA_037177215.1 Asparagus racemosus | reverse complement strand
TATAACATAATTATTATAGAAATATTAAGATATGGATCCTCTATCCCATCCAAAATTAGGAGGGAGCTCACTTTTTTATTATTATCCATTTTAACATCCCACTTAATATTATTTATGATTGTTCGTTAAATAATACATGATATAATTGATGAAATAACCTTTTATATACATCTAAATTTAATACACTTGAGTAAGACACTAAGGTAATTTCATTTTGCAATAGATGTATGAAATGAAAGAAGAAATATGAAAATAAAGACACTTTTAAAAGAAAGTATTGCACAAATCTAATTAATGGCATTAATATTGGCATTTAGACTTAGCACACTAATCCAAAGGATAAAGTATTGTTTCGATGTACCAACACAACTTTCTGGTTCGAGAAGCTAACATGATCGTGCACAAAGCTAACTGTATTAGGGTGACATTTGAAGTCAGAACATTGTGATTTGAAAATTTGCGAGATAAGTTTACTTCTTGGTTAGCTCTGGATATTGTCCATAGCTGGATTAGTTTTCTCCATTAATGGAAGAACCAATTAAAAAAAAAACTCATGTCTTAAAGCATCAATATGCTATTTACATTGCCATTTTTTAATTTGAAAATTAGTATTTAATATACTGCCAAGTTTTTTCACTACTCTTGAATAAATGATAAAACAGATTAGTCTACTGAAATCAATACGTAAGACATAAAAACAGTCTTACTGGTTTTTCATTTTTAATATTAATTTCAAAATAGGAAAAAGTTACAACTATTATTTGTTAAAACACCGAAATTTCTTGGACAAATGGAGACAGAGTTGACTTTTTTGGGGTTAAGATCCAACACAGCAGTAAAGTTGTCCCAGAGGGATTCAGCTTTTTTATCGACACCAGTCATCTTCTCTCCCATTAATACCTCATGCCACAAAAGTAAAAGTTGCAGAGAAATTTCAAATTCCAAAATAAATGTGCCCCATTAAAGTCCCCGGACACAATGATGTGATTGATGGCAAACCCCGGGGCAATCTCGTCATTTATTCCACTCCCGTCGCCTACTCGGTCAACTATCAGTAATTTCCTCACAACTCCTTGCCCATTTAAAAACAGCCCATCCCCATTAATTTTCCTTTGTACAAAGAGAAGGAAAGAAAGAGAGGCTTCATCACAAAAACAATGTTTTTGCTCTAAGCTCTCTCTCTCAGTTTCTCTCTCTTAGCTTTCTCTCTCATCAGATCAATGGAGATTTCAGGTAGGGAATCTTGCAGGGATCAGAAGCCCCCGTCTCCTTCAACCTCGCCAAACAGCAGCTCGACAAGCAGTACGAGCTCCAACAATGGAGCTCAGCCATCAGCATCTCTCCCTCCTCTAACCCCCAAATCGAACCCTAACCCTAACCCTAACCCTAATCCGTACCCAACGACCTTCATCCAAGCCGACACCCAATCCTTCAAACAAGTCGTCCAAATGCTCACCGGATCCGCAGAGACCACCGCCAAGACCCAAAGTTCCAGTTTTGCCCCTGCTCCCCCAAAAAACTCCATCCCTCCAGTCTCGAAATCAAACAAGAAGCCAGCTTTCAAGCTCTACGAGCGACGGAGCAGCATGAAGAACCTCAAGATGATCAGCCCCTTGATCCCCTCCGCCGCCGCCGCCTTCACTGCTCGCCGGCAGCCGGAGATTCTATCTCCGAGCATCCTCGATTTCCCTAAGCTTATGCTGAGCCCCGTCACTCCTTTAAGCCCTGATCCTTTCAATAGATCGCCGGTGAGTTCGAATTTGGGGATCTCGGTCTCGCCGGAGGATCGAGCGATCGCCGAGAAAGGGTATTATTTGCACCCGTCGCCGAGGCAGGCGACGCCGAGAGACGCTGAACCGCCCAAGCTTCTGCCTCTGTTTCCGTTGACTTCGCCGAGGATGGAGTCCTCCGCCGCCGCCGCCGCCGGCGGTCAATCGAGGGTATGAGGTGCAATTTGTACTCCAGTTAATTATTGAGAAATTAAATGAGATTTTCGATTAGATCTTGTGTTCGGCCAAGTCTTGTACGTACAATTATCATCTATATGATAAAGCTGCTTAATGTTGTTTATTTCTGATTATTTTTTGGGAATTTGGCTTAATTAGCGTTTCAATACCCTAAAATTTTACTCTTTTTAAATTTTGATAGCATGAAGTTTATTTTGACAATTTGATGTTTGGAATGCAAGAAGGCTAACCTATACTTTTCTGATCAAATTTCTGTATTTTCTGATCAAAATTGAGCTTCAGGAATTTAAAATTGTCAAAGATTGAAATATTGGGGTATTGAAGTGCAAAATAATGCTTAATTTAGGTGTTTGTTTGATGGATGATTAGCTTAAGGAATAAGTTAGGCCGAAATTAAGCAAGATTTCTGTAATAATAAACAAATGAGAATGCGATTATTTTAATGAGTAAAATATTAAATTTGGGAAAGTGAAAGGAGACCAAAGATGGGCATGGCAGTTTCCACTCTATTGGGCCCAGGTTCGTAGAGGACAGCTGTCGGTATCTGATTGGTTAATAGTAGGGTAAAGAATCTAATAACCTGCATTGAATATGAGCAAAAAGGCTGCAGTAAAATTTACAAAAGTCTACTTTTAGGGCTGTAACTATTTATACGTTGGAGTAGGGGTTGGTGCGTTGTGTAAAACTGGGAAAAGTTTTGGGGGATAATCTATTTGGATTTCGTCAACTTGTGGATTAAACGAATATGAATTAGTCCATCAATTAGTTTTAATATATATAATTTAGTATTTAGTAAGATTTGAATTTAACGATTTCGACGTTGGTAGGAACTTAAGACAAATTTAAGTTCGATTGCGTCTTTTGAATTAGTACGATTATCAAAGTTTTTCTTGCCATTGCTAGAAGAGTGTAGTTTCTTATAAATGACAGGAAAGTCTCATTTAATTTATGTTTTCCATAATTGGAGAAATCCTTGCCGTTCATTTTAATGTCAAGGAACATGAGTTAGGCAGGTAAAATTTTCCCATTCAATATAGTAGAAGTTTTTAGAAATAGTGAAAATTCTACGCGTCCTTAGTCTTCTCTTTTGGAGTCAGAATGAACGGTAAAAAGGAGAGTAATTGGATTGTCTTTGATTACCACTTTATTAGAGATGATTCGTATCCATGCAACAATTGTTAGGGCAACATAAACGTTACATTAGCGTGGAGCCGTTATGATCATGTGTGCTATTCACAATAAATGCGGTATGAATTATTTCAAATTAAAACTAACACCATACACATTGCCCTAAAAATCTACAGGGAAGAAAATGTCCAAATCTTGATAATGAATAGGTCCAACCTCAATAATCTTGGCAATGACCAAGAGGATAAATTGCCAAATTGTGACCATTCGAAATCGAATCTTAAAGTCACCAGCGGTACATGATGAGGAGCAAGAGAACCAAAAGGAAGGGGTTAAAAAGGGAAAAGGAAAAAAAGAAAAAGAAAAGAGAAGTCAGTTATATTGGGGTCAAGGAAGTGGGCCCCAGCATGTTGCTTGGATTGCTGCTTGGGCCTTAACAGCGAATCAAAAGGGTGGGCCACCACGTGACATGCAGGTCATGCATCACGTGACAGTTGCCTGTATTTGAATACGGGATCACACGGGACGCCACTTGCTCAGATGCGTAACGTGTGATGCAGGGGAGGGAAAGATTGGAGGGCATCGGTTGTTATTTTCTAACAGGAAACCTAAATAAATGTTCATCTTTGGTCTTTTCAAAATCCAAAATTTCCGCATACATTGTCGAAATTAAATGCGCGTCTTCTCGGAATGACCTGCATAACATCTTAGCTGCACGTGAAGGGTATGAAATAACAAACTCATCCCTTTCCAATCAGATATGCGGCTTAGACGACCCGATCACTTGTGGATCATTTTGAGGTGATGTTCGGATCACACAGTTGATAATCTTTGTCAGATTAGGGTATTGGTGAGTAGATCCGCTTTCTCTTCTAATGCCCGATGGTTTAGTTTCTCGGTGGTCTCTCCCGCTTCAGAGGAAATCCTGTGAAAGGGTGGAGTTGGGATCACCAGTGGTCCCTCCGACAATCAAGTTAATCTCTGTTCTCTTTGAAGATAGAATGAAGATATTATGTAGAGAAATTCTTTGGATTAGGTTACTTACCTTGTCTATTGTCCAATTTTTTAATTATATGGGAGTCGGAGGGTATTTGATCATTCTGGCTGGTGCTGAGCTAAAATGTAAGTGAGTCCTATTCCTACGTGTGCTGACTCGATGATTAGACAGAAACATGTAGAGAGGCTGCACCAGACAGCCTTGACAGGTGTTGATTGGAGATCGGTGCGAGAGTTAGCGCTGTTCCCTCGGCATTATTGGGGATGGGATCAGTAATACACGCAGCCAGAATGGTTTGAGGTGTTTTAATTACCGTGTGGGATGGGGGAATCTAGACGCTAATCACGCAATTAATGCGATATCGAAGCGTTGTCGGACCCGAACTTCGTACAACCGTCATCTGGGGATGGGAGCTTGAGTCAATCGAGTAGGAGATGGTGTCGATCACGCAAGAGATCAACTCACACCGCCATTCGCATCGTCCACGAAGGTAGTCGACTGTGTCGAAGACCGGTTCTGCTGTCTGAGTCGCCTTATGAAGGTAGTCGACTGGGAGGACGACTGATACCGACTTTCGAGTCATTTGCAAGATTTCAATCAGTGCAGCCTAAGCGCACTTTCTTATTTTATGCGTGGAATTTCCTCCCGAAATTCAAGGGTTAACAGTGAAAAATATCCAGGACCATAACAGATTTGTTGTAGCAAATCTAGCTTGAAGTTTAATAGAATATTGTTCAAGGTAGGAAAAAATGATAGGAAGTTTACACACTTCGAACACAAGTTCATAGTCTAACATATTCTCAAAAGAAAAGTCCATGCTCTAAAAAACATATGTACCAACAAAACATATCTAATAAAGGTAATCTTTTCTTTTCTCCTTTCTATTCTTTTTTCTTTGGAACCATCAACAATTATTAGGATAACCTTTGAAAATATCAACGACTACCAAAAGTCCAGACTGCGTCAGTGATGTCCCAAATGAACTTTGTTTTTCTTCAAGTATCACTAGCTGCATTGAGGAAAATTCCAAATTTTCTTTTGTCCCAACAATCCCTTTGCTGTAGAGAACAAAACAACAAGTCCTACCAATTTGGCCTGGTTTTCTTTACAAAGCTCGAGAAAATTCATCATTGGCGTTTTCTGGCCAAACAGTATAAAAATAGAGAAAAGCATTACAAGCTTAGTTTCGAAATTTAAAACTACCGACCCTTGAATCTTTATCTAGAACATAATAAATTTGACACAATTCGATTTTAAAAAAGGCAAGCTCGTCCAGTCGTTGCTCCTATCTTTTCTTGCACGTCCCCTTCAACCGATCTGAATCGAAGAAGAAGAAAGCGAGGCCTCTTTCTCATTTAAAATCTAAGCTACAAACAAGAAATTTTGATTATTCTACAAGTTTGATATATATGTAGACGTCTACATTGGCCAGCTAATATAATAAACAGAAGCTTTCTTCGTTTCTTTCCAAGTTCAAAGATACCACAAGTACAAATTATATTACAACACCAAGAAATATAATATATATAGCTCTGCAGAAAAATAAGGCGTACCTATTTTGGCTATTATAATTGTGACCAAACATAGATCTCAACTGCTCAAATTGAAACTAGAGACGGGTGGTTGAGATCTAAGCCCTTTGAAATGGAGAGCATCTCGCTTGCATTAGGAGTTTTAAGATATAAAAGTCTATAATATTTGCAAACAGATGTTCATGTGAACTCTGACCATTTACAAAAATTAATAATTGAAAAGAGGAGGAAGAGACATTGCAGGCGTCGCCTTTGTCTCTTAAGTCCACTGGTTCCTAGCTGTCGTGTCTCAAAAATTGAAGTACAAGTAAGCTGTCTTTAAGGACAAAGAACATGCACAGGTGAAGCCAATATATGGGCAGGGGTCTAGCGCACAGTGTACAATTGGGTATAGAATAATATTGTAACAAGTAACAACAGAGATTATGGCAGTCTCTAATAGCATAAAATCATGTATAATATGATATAATAAATTATAGATCACAACTACTGTGGTGTAAAAAATGCTTTCACGAAATCATGCGCATGCCACTTTGGCTACTATGCCCAACATAATTCAGTATAGTGAATGTCGAAACTCTTATTGACGGCCACCTGGATATGGGAACTTGGTTTGTTAAACATCCAAATATTAACGCTGCATTGTAAGAAATAGAAAAGGATTAAGATAAAATATGTGAGATATGTGCTAAGAGAAGCAAATATTGGGATGATTTGATGCATAAAGCATTATGCCTCAAACCTTCAGCGATTAACGGAAGTAATCGAGTATTTTAACAATGAAAAGGCCACAAGTGGAACCAATTCCCTTTTAAAAGGAAAAATAAAAATAAAAATAAAACTCAGTCATCTCAGTCAAATATAAGTTATTGTCAATGTCATCAATATTTCACTAGTGGATGAACACGCATCCATCCAGAATATAGGAAAGCAAGTTTCATGAATCTTAGAAAGGCATCGAGTAGAATTTAGGTAAAAATTTGTTTGAGATTGATGCCCAGAAACGTTTCATCAGGAAGCAACTCAAAAACCCTGAGAATTTCTGGTACAAAACTGATAAATTTACCTAACCAAAAAACAAAAACAATAGCTACCATGTGAAAGTAGTTCCGAGATACCTACAATTAGGTTGTGAAGTGAGCATCTTTTGCACAGTCCCTTGTTGCTTTTGTCCTACTCAACCAATTTCTCCATGCATCAAATCATCTTTCTCAGAAAGGGAGCTCACACTTCAGAAGAACTAAAACCTACAAATATTGTATTAACTCGACAGCGAACTTTCCTTTTCTTGTTGTCACAATCTCGCCAATCTGAGGAAAGAAGAGAAGAAGGGGAGAGCTATCAAGTTTGACGACATTGAACCGTCACTGTTTGCAAAATGTATAGATTATGTTTAACAGGATAATTGAAGTGTACACATTACCTTCAATCTCCCTTTTCCACTAACCGAAACGATATCCCCTGTCTTGAGTGTGGCTCCATTTTTTGAAACAGGAGACCAATTTATACGCACATCGCCATTACTGGAAAAAAAGAAATATTGCCTCAATTTGATCATCTATTGCTAGTGATGGTGTATAAGTTTTGCATTATAAACTTATAACCAACTATGAGTAGGGAGAACTGTTAACTTTTAATGAGCCTCATGATTGTATAGAATAATTTGTCAAGACTCAAGAGCACATATTATGCTCATAAAATACCAACCGGGTCTTCTGCTCTAAGGTTGGCCCCATCCAATCATTTGGCGTCATTACATGAACAGGCTTCCCGTTCTAATTAGGTAAAATTATTTGGGATTAGTTACTTTCAGCAGAATTCTTCTTCAAGACGCTAGTTCCCGATCCAATTGGTTTCCCCCTCATTATTTGGCATTTATATAGATATAATGGGAAGCACCTCTTAATAATAATTTTGCTTCGTTCTTTATTACACAGGTCAATGACATCTTGATTATCATTTTTGCTAAACGTGGTAAAACTAATATTTTACTATTTACAACTCTTGCCACAAGCATACGCTCTGTCTGTGATGGTTGATGGTCATCTTCTGCATCTTTCTGATAGTTTTGTTCATTAACTGTATTCTAACCTCAACAAAATATCCTTTAATCTTCTAGGCATGTGATAGGTAAATCTGCAGGCAGGTGATAGGTACCTCATATCCATTCACATAATTCCATCATTGAGAGACATGGGTTTAAGCAAACTAACTGCGGCTTCCGTGCCTTTGTTGTTTTCTGGGCCCTTTATTTATGTTTTTTTCTCCTGGGGAAAGCAAATTTTAAGTTAAAAAAATGTGTTTTAGATGTGTTTCTCGTCAACACCTCCTCTGCAAAATTATACCTCATATTCAAATCCCCATTTGCTCGTTATACTGGCTAGCATAAAGGCCCAATTAACATGACATTTTGCAGGCGAAATTATCCTATAAAGTGCTATATAGTCTTCCCGAATTTTTTTTACCAATAGTTAAAAAGGAAGTAACTTGACTTATTTTACAAATGCGGCCCCCAATATTCCAGTTCACATGAATGGCCAAAAACTTTATACAAACTATTTCTATTAGTAAAGAATGAGAAAAGGTTAAAGATGACAGAGAATGTTATTCAACCTGTACCTGTGCAAGTAAAAGATGAAGAAAAGGTTATTACAGAGGTTAGATAAACTTCATTGACCCGCTTACAATCTCTTTGGTTCACAACTTAGGGCAAGGTTGTTCATAAAAACGGTTGTAAAATGTATAACCATAACACAAAAGAAAAGTGTCAGTCTATTTTTTGTGCCCGAACTCTTCTAATTCAACTCTCGGCAGAGGAAAGAAGTGAACATGAAAGACTGATAAGTGCAACATGCTATTAACAATTGAAGTGTACCTGATTAAGTTGGCAAGTTTCGTACGTGATATTCTAAAACCAGCACTGGCCAGCGCATCAACCCTTAATGATGCTTCAACAGTCTTAAAAGATTTTGTCCTACAAGTAGGTAAAAAGCAATGCAACCCAGATATCAGAAAGTATGATCGACACTAAAATACTTAAAAGAAACTAGAGGTCCAAGACAGAAATCTCACTTTGGTGGTTCATACTCCAGAGCAAGCAATGGTATCTGTGTGCAAGTGACAGAAACATTACCAACCTGCAAGAAGGCAAAGATAAACTTTCAACTGTCCAGTTATATCACAGTTTTTTACAGAATGAAACGCATATAAGGAGAGATCTGTTAATTTAACAAATAAAAATATTGTCTATAATATTCCTTAGAACATTCCTTCAAGAAAAAACAATAACAGGAGAAAAAAGTAAAACAACTGTAACAAATGGCACTGATACCAGCTACCTTGCTTCCATTATATCTCGATGAAAATTAAAGACAAATATCATGCTTGAAAGCCGTAAAGTATAAATTTGACATTTTCTCAATCCGTCAATGTCGTTCACCAATTGGAAACGGTCAATGGACAGTAGTAGTTTGTCACAGGCTAAAGCATTTATGATATTACAGAGATTAACCACGCCCTTCTACGCGACGTGACATTTAAAGATGTCTCAAGAACACCACAATCGTCATTATCAGAATGCCAAACCAATCAGTAACAAGGCTCCCATTTATGCCAAAAAGATTAAATTTCAGCTGGGCATATTAGTTCAAAACCAAAATATATTATCATCTAGTCACATTAAAAGCGGCCCGCCATAGGAATTAAGATGCAGTTGGCATTAGCTTCAAAAAAGAATAATCCCTGAAAATACAGATGTAGCTGTATAAGGAAATCCAAAATTATGCATAAATTGGGTTGCCCATATGAACCCCAACCCCTCAATATTAGCTAAGGAATTTATATCAAAATAAAGCGGAAATTAATTGATTAAATATAATAGAAGTGCATGTCCAACGGAAAATAATATTTATCAATTGATGAGAAGAGCCTAAGATATAGTTAAGGCATTGCTACTTGAAAAATCTTCTTACATTAATTAGTAAGTTCATGATGAGACTCTCCGCATGCTAATATGTCATGTTGACAACCAAATCATTCAGGATACTTAAGAGGCTGCTAGACATATGTGACTGATCAGATAGAGGAGATAACAAGGTTATGGAAATCTAGGTCATACATCAATTTAACCAAAATCGAGCCCTGCATCTATTTGACTCAAATGGAAAAACCTGAACATGCTTTTTGGCAGCTAAAAATCAGAACTATGATGCAGAGATAGTATCCAGTGGAATTCCCCTCTCCAGTGGAATTCCCCTCACTTTTCAGATATATGATCACTTTCAAATATGTTTAATCCTCTTAAATAAAAGGATAGTCACTGTATAATGAATCACATCATATAGATCTAGCAATCAGTAATCTACTTTCAGCAAGAAAATATAATTAAATATTTTTCAGTTTTGAACAGATGTGCTATGAAGTCTACAGTAAATCATGACCTAATAAAGAGTCTACCTAAACAAAATTATCAACAATTTATTAACAAAATCATTCCCTACCTTATCCAATGCTGATGTGATGAATTCAACAAGTTCTGGAACTACGAGGACCTGGGCCCCTTTTTCTCCCTGGAGAAGTCAGCAAGCTATTAAATTCACATTGAGAAAACAGAACAAATATCAGAATAGCAAACTACACGTATCCTTTGGGTGCTAACTGACAAACCTGTACAAGTATATCGCCAAGCTTCTCTCTTGCAATCCTTGTACCAAGAATAGCACCAAGGAAGTCACCATGAGAACAAGGTTCAAACCCAAAGTTCCCTGAGATACTGGAAGCACAAATCAATCAGGCGACCTCAATAAAGTACACATGTTCTCAGAAAAGAAGTGTTGAGTAGACCTCAGAGCAGCAACTACATCAGGAATAGTTGTCATAATTTCAGGATGTCCAACAGAAATGCGACATCTTTCAGCCTGGGAAAACCAACAGAGATTCCAAACAATAAATAGATTTTCTGGAAAAACGAAGGGTTTATATGAAGAAAAAATAGTTATTCACCTGTGGATATCCTCCCTGGGACACCGCTTTGATATCAGCTAGTTTTTCTAGAGTAAGGAGAGTCTCAATCACAACAGGAGGAGTAAGAAAATCTGTATGGAGAATCTCTTTTCTTGTTGAAGCCCGTCTTGCCTTGTTTGAAAATGACAAAGAAAATCAGTACAATTTCACACTGATAAAGCAGCATACGACAACAAGGCAACCTCTTCTCTGTAACTGAAGCCACCATGCATAAAACAAGCATGCAAAGAAAGATAGAGGGTATTATGTCCAGCTAGCTCAATGTGTAAATCATGTTATTGGTGAAACATATAATCATCAGAAACCCCTAGCACTAGTGAGAAAAATATAAAATAAAATAAATATATACATGTCATATAACTTAGTATCACAAACTCAAAAATAAAACAAAATAAATATATACATGTCATCTAACTTAGTATCACAAACTCACTATTGATACCTTCTCATAAAGTGTTGGCTTTCCCAATGACGCACAAGTTCAATTGAGATGGGGGTTTTTCCCTACGCCACCTTTTCAATAAAAGAAAAGTACTCCAGACGCACCCCTCTTGTATAATTAAATCTCATTCATCACGCATGCACAAACACACTTGTGTGTCTAGGCACCACACAGATAGTTCCTTTAATAACTCTGAACTCTGAAAATCCTAGTGCTTACTTGTGCAATTGCATTCTCTAAACACCGATGAGAAAGTTATCTTAGTTAATATCGAGAGGCCCGATGCCTATCTGCTAACCTCTTTCAAAAGGTTACAAAAGCACATGCATTTGCAGCTTCACCCGTGGAACCGCTGGCTAATGTGCATCGGGTCAACTTCGAGCAACTACATCTAGCATGCAAGAACCACACCAGGTGCTGCAATCAACACCATAGACATAGTCTTTGGCACCTCATGGGTATTGTGGTATTTCACAATTAGTCCAGGTCCAACTCCCTGACAGGCTCCCTGACTCTACAAGTATACAAAGTTATGATTGCCCTAATCAGAATTATACTTTTTGGTGTTATGCCATGACCCAGAACTCTATCACTTATGCCATGACCCAGAAGGCCAGAACTCTATCACTAAGTTCATATAAGATCAATCAAGAAATGAGTCCAGAGACCTTTCCTAGCTGGTTCAGTACTAATATGTCTAGTTAGGTACTACAATGTCAGGTTCAGAGACCTTTTCTAGTACTAAGATGTCTGGTCGCACAACGACTGAGGGAGAAACTGATGTCAGCTACTCTTTCACAGAACTATGGCAAGCTAGTGGGCGTGTTGTAACATCGAAGGCCCATTGCATGAAATGACAGAGTGCGGAGATGGGAACCTTCTGGTGTCTTTTTAATACGATCGCTAGACAAATGGTAAAACCATCAAGGAGTGAGACTAACGTAATTATTCGGATGATTTGCAAACTCAAGATTCCACAGAAGATCATAGACTTTGCATGGTTGCTATTTATGATGATATCCTCAATAGAGAAAATCTCATAAATAGAAAGTTGCCAATAGTTGGAGAATATGACTATTGTCTAGCAACGGATCATCCATTCATCGATGTCATGCACCAGCCAGTATATTTTTTGTTTTAGTCAAGGATATCTTTCACATTATCCAAACACCCGCATTCATCAGGAGCTCTGGGATAGTGACGTTGCAGAAATCTTAAACAACAACATAAATCACATTGGGATGTAATGGTCACAATGTTCAAGGGACTATACATTAACATGAAAAGCAAAAAATAGAGAAAAGAGGGACAACAGGGCCTAGGCTTTAGGACCTTTAGCACCACAAAACAAAAATACATAAAATCAGAAAATTGAAAGGCCGAGAACTAAAAATGGAGGCATCGACAATCTATGAGTCTCAAAGTTTATATGCGACGATAGAAGATACACTAAAGCATCTTAACTCATGTCTAACAAATATGCAATTGATGTATGATCGAAGAAGGTAACTTTAAAGACCAAAGACAACAACGGATTTATAGAGTGCATCTAGGCACCAAAGCATCTTACAATTGTACAAGAATTAAAAAAGTCGAAGCTGGTTTTTGTTCCCAATAGTAGATCCCTTTTCGTAATAGTTTCGCTACTCCCTTTGATGAAACTTGTCGAAATTCCACTTTTCTAAGGATAAATAGCCGCGATCATTCTCCGAACTTCGAAGCACTACTCTTTCTATTCCTTTGATGCCATCCTTTTTAATGAGAACCTTCCGAATGATATACTTACCTAGCCACGGCTTAAACAATATGAACTTTTACCTTTAGACTTAATTCTGAAAATGTGAAGGATTTTGTCACGGTGAGACTAAGCCCTAAATCTGAGACTATACAAATAGAAAAGGCTTGCCACTCAAATTAACGCTTTTACAAACGTTATCAGTGGGGTAAAAATTTGCAAGTAAATAGTTATCGATCATAGAAAACCCTAACTTTCAGTAGAATCCAAAATTACCATTTCGACAATGTTCTTCACCGAAGCGTCACCGCTGCCGCCGCCTCCAGACTTCGTAGCATGAGCGACGAGGCACATCCCTGTGACAAAATCAGATCAAATCAGCAAAAAATAAACAGAAAATGGATCAAATTTGAGAGAGAAAGCTGATACCTCGAGAGGAACAACAGAGGGTTTTGAGATGATGATGATGACGATGATGACGGAGGAATCGGTTAAAAGATGCTGCGATAGATTTGACCCTTGAGATTTGGGGCACGAAGCTGGAGACAGCAGCAGCCATTGCTGTCTCTAACCGGAGGACGAGTGGTTTCATCAATTTGGATATCAGCGTGGGCTTTTTTCGTTGTAGCCCCCCGTATCTTTCACCTTTTGAAATTGGTGCCCCAAATCCTTAAGTAATTTGAATTGGTTCCTAACATCTTCATATTTTGAAATTAGTCCCTCAAATCTTCTAAGTGTTATGAATTTAGTCCCTCTAGTTAGCATTAGGTTGAGAGATTTGGGGGATTAATTTCAAAATATTTAACAGACTTGGGGGAATAATTTCAAAATATGAAGATTTGGGTCCCAATTTCAATGCACTTAAAGATTTGGGAAACTAGTTTAACAAATAAGGATATGTAAGGGACTAACTTTAAAATATGGAAGATGTTGGAGGCTAATATCAAAGAAACCCTATCAATATATGGTATTTAAGTGGTTAGATATAGAAGTCGACGGAAGTGTTGTCTCAGCCCAACTCGTCACTTGTTTTTGGCCTTATTTAGTTGGATTTTTTGGAATTCAGATTCAGCATAAAAATAAGGAACAAATGCTCATCGCTTCATTGTCCTATAATATGTAAGTTCTGTTTCATGTAGCTACAAGTCTACAATTTTTGTAACTGATGTTGTATGTGGCTATAGACTATAGTTGTAGTTACTTGGATCAGTTCTGAAAATTGACAACATATAAATGGTAAAACAATCACATGTATATGCGTTCGTGTAGGAAAATGATCACCATACTATAATTCTAAATTATTATATTACTTTTGTACTACAACTGACAAATGTGCGTGATTACTCCTTGACATAGTATCAAAATGATATGAAAATTATAATGCCACTATTTGATGTTTGGGGTGTTATATTTTTCTATTTTCTGTTAAGAGTAAATTTGCAATTGAAGTTGCAACTAAATTTCTTTGCAATTAAAAAAACTGCAACTATTACTTTGCGTTCAAACTTATGCGAGCCGGCCAAACAGCCTTTATGTCTGCAAGATTATGTACTGGATATAATTTCGCATGACGTTATTGATAACCGTACCTAAATAAACTAAAGTTTATGATATTGTAGCTAGTATGGGGTTAGTTGCCTACAATAACAATGAAGCTCTTATTTAAAATTTTAGGTCGGACAATGAATTTTGTTTTCTAGCGTTTGATTCTTTAAAGAGACATCATGTTCGTTGAGTACTATCATGTATATTTTTCTTTTACTCATTGTTAGTGGCTATCACCGCTCATGCTCAATAATCTCAATTCATTTGATCTTAACACGAATAATTTCCGGTATCCTATATTGTAGCTTATTTTCAGTCCCCTGATGAATATTCTTATTTGTGTTATGCAATTTTGTAATGTGTTATCTTTATAAGTCTAAAATTTCGACTTAAAAGCAATAAAATTGGACTTGTACGTAGATGTTCTGTAAACAAATTTCTCCTCGACATTCATGATCTCCTATGATTATATTGACCTCCAAAAGTATTTGATTAGTAAATTGAATGTTTCATAATCTCATTATATTGATATTGTTTAATGCTTGTTTGAAATAATAAATTCAATTGCTCTGCGACGTATCCTAACCTTAAAATTTAGGGTTATTTGCATAGATACCTCATAAATAGTGGGTATTTCTAAACTACCTCTCAAATAATTAATTTTAGGAAAAAATGCTCAAATTAATCAATCATCAACTTTAATAGCTTAATTTGTAACCGTGATATAAAAATTATCAACAAAATAGACAAATTTTTATTCATAAGTTGATGATTTGTTAATTTTAAGGGTACTTTTTATCAAAGTTGATAATTTGAGGGATAGTTTTATAACTACTAACTTTGGGAGATATTTTTGCAAACACCCACGGGTATACATGACTCTAAAATTGATACCGTACATTTTCATTTAGGGCCTGTTTGTTTCGTAAAAAAAAAGCTTGAAATCACATTTCCCGCCCCTGACACCATATCCACGTAAGATTTTGTTTTCAAGGGTTTTACATTTCACGTGTTTGGTTTGGGGAAACATTTCATGGAAATGGGGTTAAAAACTGTCCGCCACGTCGGAAAACGCGTAAAACCCATTTCGGAACAAAAAGCTCCGAAATGGGCCTGAAAACTATATTTTGCCAATAAAAAATGGGCCTGAAAACTTTACTACATTTACCACTTTGAATTTTTATCAAACCAAACACTGGGAATTGAGGAAATGAAAATACAATGTCAGCTTTTAAACTGTTAACAAACAGTGAACCAAACATTAGAAATGAAAAAAAGACATTTCTTGACATTTCATGCCATCTATTTCCTTGCAAACAAACACAAAATACCTATTGCATTGAAAACTCCCGAAATGCTCCGATATTGATTTCCAGCACTGTTTCACATTTCATGATTTTTTGAAAATGAAACAAACAGGCCCACAGTCTCGGTGGAAGCAGAGCGAGTCATTCATTATCCAAAAGCCAAGTAACCGCGTAACTGACTTCCACCGTTGCACGAAAGCCAATAATCTACAATCTCCGCGCATCCACTCACCGCACCTGAGCGTGCAAAACACTCGGTTCTCCGTCCTCCACCGAGCTCAACGGCACAACTGTGCGAAATCATCCGCGGTAACCTCACCGCATCGCAAACTCGAACCGGGAGGCTTTCGCTCTCAAGCCCTTCGGTCTCTATAGCTTTCTCCGCAAGCCAAAACGCAATGCTCCTCATCTCAACCTCAACTCGTCCCCTCTCTCTCGCTCTCTCCTCGAAATCCCCAAAAATTTCCCCTTTCATCTCCAAACCCTCGTCGATCTCCTTCTCCCCTAAATCTCCCCCCTCAATCCGCCCCATGAGCAGCTGGCTCGGAAAGCTAGGGCTAGGGTTCGGCCGCGGCGGCGGCGGAGTCTCATCGGACCCCGCCGGAGCGGCGATCGCGCAGGGCCCCGACGACGATGTCCCAGCGCCGGGGCAGGAGTTCGCTCAGTTCGGCGCCGGATGCTTCTGGGGGGTTGAATTGGCGTTTCAGAGGGTCCCCGGGGTTTCGAGGACTGAGGTTGGGTATACTCAGGGGTTGATTCATCAGCCGACGTACGAGGATGTTTGTAGCGGGGCGACGATGCACTCGGAGGTGGTTAGGGTTCAGTATGATCCGAGGGAGTGCAGGTTTGGGGACTTGCTTGATGTTTTTTGGGCGCGGCATGACCCTACGACGCTTAATCGGCAGGTAATGAGTTGAAATTTGATTCTTGAGTTGGTTGGATGTGAGATTGTTAGTGCCTGATTGTTATATCTGCTTATAGTTTGCGGTAGTTTCGAGAGAAATTTAAATGTTTTGTTTTGGGTAGCTAGGGCTAGATTTTACCACCTGGTTGTTACTCGGTAGTGTTAATTTTGTGTGCAAGTACGCTCAAGAATGGCACTTGTGTCTGGAAAGAGTTGAGGTTGGTGTCGGTTTGATTGCGTTCAGGTGCAGCACTGATGGAGTGAGGCGGAAGGATAATCATCTGGCTAAATAGAAAGCCAGAGCTAGGGCTTCAGCTTTGCAAACAGGGTTGTGAGAGGGTGGGAAGAAGGGACATATAGTGAGGTAATGCGGGGTTTGACATGAAAATGATTCTAATTGACATTTATTTGATTGTCTTGCCCTTCGTTAGAAATGGAACATCTGCTGAATAGTATGTTCGGACATAGATGCATTTGGTGCTAAAAGAAAGGCATGGAAATGACATGTCTTATTTGTTGAGGGTCTTAAATCTTAGGTTAGTTTGAAAAAATTCTTTCAAATCATTGAAATTGCTGTTAGGCACACCATTTCTTTAAGTTATTTTGAAATTAGTCCCTCCAATCAAGAGTAGAAGTAGCAAATACTGGGATGAATCTGAAACAAGTTATGAGAAATCGGGAACCTAATAACAATTTCAATGATTTGAGGGACTAATTTCCCTCTAATATATATTTCATAGATAATGAAATGGATAGGAGAGTTAAGAGGTTGAGAAAGAGCACATTTTAGTTGCAATCAGAAACGTACGGGTGGATGTATCGTCTTTTAGATCCCTTGGGTAGAGGCTTAATAAGGGGAGGGGAAGAAATTTTCTGTTTTTTTAGTTTGTATTCTGCAACAGTGACTACATATACTTCTTGCTATTAAAAGGATCCAACTTAACTTTTTGATTAAGCTGAAACTCTGATTCTATTGCAAAACGAAAATAAAACTCGGTACTAGTTTGTGTTAACTCGTGATTGCAATAGGAATTGAACTAATATTCTTACAATTATGAAGTTTCTTTTAACATTTCTCTCTTAAATAACTTCTTTTATTAGAGTTATTATATATCATAACTGAAGTGTAAATTACCACAACATAATTGGCCCTGTGTATCTCATGGAAACTTTTAAAAGCACTCTCTTTACATGTTAAGAATATTAACGAAGTATTTAAGAAAAAATGCATCTAACATGCTAAAATTGATAGATAAAATGAGGATCTATCTTTGATGATTTTGTCTTGAAATAGAAGATGAAAACTATTTTCTTGACCAAAAAAATGAAGTCCGACAAACTACAACAATAAATTCAAACCATTCATCAATTTTAGGGATTGTACAGTTTTAGGGTCTATAATTCGAAGACATTGGGATGATATGTACATGTCATCTTTTTCAGTAGATTGGCCCATGCAATATAAATGAGATGGTAGATTCCTCTCTGCCCTCTATGGGAACTATAAACCCTAACATGGCCAATTATGATGCATTTTTAATCTCAGGAAAAAATCCGTAGAGCACTTTCATACAGAATAATATAATTAATTGATAGAGATAGGTTCATGGATTCTTAGGATTCAGATTTTCTATTGAATATGTTTGATGATTAAATGAAAGAGATGGGTTCATGGACCACTTCTCATTGTACCAATAACAGATAGAAAAGGTTTGAGCTCTCCTTAAAATAACTTCACTGTTATTCCTATGTGCAAAGACATCATTCAGGTAGAAGAAAACATGACTATATATCACAAAAATGTAACAAATACAAAAAATGAGGGCAAAAGGAAGACAAGTGAGTAATCTCACTAAAAATAGTCTCTCCTCAAAAACTCTAGTGTGGATGTACATGTATAAAAAAAATATACGATATGAATACTACATAACTCATGCTTCTCAAATCCTAAGTCCAAAAATTGGTTATTCATGCTATTGCGACCAAGGATTTGTTGTTTACATAAAAGGGTAAAGATGGAAAAAGAAATGGTTTAAATCCCTCCTTTCTATATAAAAAGATATTTGTTGTTTACATCCCAAAAAAACTGCACGTGTCCCTCCCTAATTTTGAATTTGAAATTTTGAAATAAAAACTATCCACACGGTTATCCAGCGAGTTAACATTTCCTTATGTTTTAAAGTTAATAATATTACAAAAAATGAGGGATATTATAAAGGAGGAATTGGGGTTTAAGCCATCTAATATGAATTTCAAATTCTAAAATAAAAGTCATTAACGTGCTTATTTTGTATTTCCTTTATAAGGAAAAAAGGCTAAATTACCAGATTAGTATTAAAAGTAGTACCTAGTGATCATATTGATATTAAAATTAACTGCCGCGATAATAAGGTATTTAAACTTGCACGATGTGACAAATAGGCCAAAAGAATTTTCTGGCTAAATTTCTCCGGTAACCACTCAAGTGGTCTATCAAGTGATTTTTTTCTGATAAACAAACATCAATATCTCAAGAATATTCATACTAAAAAAGAGAGGTAAAATTCAAAACTCCTAAGCTCACGTCGAGGATCTATCTCATGCAATATGTGAAGAATGAATTCCGGAGGATCCTCAAGTCACACCTGAAAGTCATCTAGATCAATCGCCTTTCTTGCTAGCGCACGAGCCACTGTATTATTAGTTCTTCAAACTATCCTAATATTGTATTGTTCTAATTCTTGACACCGATTTCGAATATCATCAATAATATGCCCAAAAATAGAAAACACCAAAGCCTGACCTTAGTTTGTCCCGATGACATTTTCAGAATCTCCCTCGAACACAATATTTTTGAAACTACAAATTGAACATCCTTCAATCCTGTCATGAATTTTGTATGTTCTGCCTCCCTTTTGATAGTAATTGTTTTGGATAGCACAGCAAAATGCTCCCCTTCATGATCACGAGCCACCACTTAACTCCAATGGTTCCACAATTTGAGAATACAACACCATCGAAATTCACTTTCATTACTCTTAATTTCGATGGCCTCCATCTAGTTTCAACCGCCGTGCCCACCATTCTTGTCGGGGTCTCCTGCACTTGAAGAAAATCATATTGATACTCTTTGGCCAATTCTACAAATCTCTTACCCTCCATGTTTCTGCCTTAATACTTGATAGTGTTGCGATCCTTTCACATGAGCCAACAAAGCACAATAATAAGATTGAAACGTGGTGCTTCGAGAGCCTCTTTTAATCCTCGCAACTATTGCCAACTGTCATTCCTTCGAGCCAACAATTATTAGGAACGACATTCACCATTGCCTGAACAATATGAGCAAATGAGCAACTCCATAGATCATGTCGAACGGACTCATGGGAATTACATACCTAACAACCTTCTATTACTATCACCCCTCTACGTGATAGAGTTTCTTGAATCAGAAGGATACCATGACAAACCCTTCATGCAAAATGCTTTAGCTTATTTGGCAAGTTTAGCCACCAAACAAACTCCCACTCCATAGGCACTAGTACCTCCACTATGTACCTTGCCCTGACCTTTATCCATAATTAAGTGGAAAGCACTTCTAATTGATAAAATACCACTTGAAGTATAATGTTTTGGCTAGTTAATGAGCCGAGGGGGATTGCTTTGATCTATTTAGCTTCATGCGGCCAGAAAATAGACTTGATTAGCACTTCGTCCCATCGAGTACTATTCGGTATAATAAGGTCAACAACAATCATAGAAGTTGACCGCACTGACAGTGTCTATATCTGAAATGATCAAGGTATAGAGATTCATCTGTCTCCCGAAACCCTCACACTACAATCATTTTTAATACACTACCTCGTCCCCATTTTAATAATATTCATAACGGAAGAGATATTGCGCCACGCAAATGAGGGTCTTGACCTGAGCCTTGCATTAAGAACATCCCCATCCCGAAAATATCTCGAACTTAGAACCTTAAACAATATTGAATCCTGGTTAATTACAAGGCACCATAACTGCTTTGTTAGGAGAGCCAAATTAAAACTTTTTTACATTTCGAAACCATATACCACCCTCCTTTTTACACAAGGTGTTCCAAGATATCCAACTCATTTTTCTGCTACCTTTGCCCCTTCACCAAAAGCCTCGGATCATTCTCTCAATTTCTGCACAAAATTAATCTGACATTTTAAAGTAGCTCATGGTGTACGTCGGGATTGCTTATAGCACAACTTTAATTGAAACCTCTTTTCCCGCTATTGATAATAATATTGCCGACCATCTCTGTATTTGCATCCACACCCTCTCCTTGTTCATGAAGATCTCTTCTTTGATTTACCCACAATCGACAGTAGTTCGAGGCAATGTTTTAAAAAGTCTCCGCCTAGCCCGCCTAGGCCTACACGGTACCTTAGCTGCCTACATAGTGCCTAGCGCCTAGGCGGTACCTAGGTTTTCCACCTATATTTTGGGAGCGTCTAGGGGAGCGACCTGCCTACATGGACTGTATCATTTAGATATTGATCATGATTTCTTCCATCGCAGCCTCCACATCCTCTAACCACCTTCGAACTCCAACTATGAACACCTCCTCTTCTCTCCCAACCTTGAACAAAACATCCTCCACCATCACTTAAGAAATCCGCCTAGATGTCAGTCTAGCGTCTAAGCTTTCTATAACATTAGCATTTACTATCAGTAATTATAATTAAAAATTAAAAAAAAGTAAAACGCCTAGACCCCGCCTAAGCTTCCACTTAGACGCTTGGCTTTAGGCGTCGGGTCCAACGCCTAGGCCACTTAGCGCTTTCTGTAACCTTGGTCCTAGGTATTTGTCATGTTTGTCAACCTCAACTCTAAGAGCCAGTTTAATATGCCTGATCAATCTCCCAGTTATTCTTCCAAAAAACTACTGCAGATTTTTGTAGATTACTCATTCATCTTGACGCCCTCTCACATTTCTCTAAGATTGTCCAAAGTATCTCACATTCATTTTGCTTGGCCTAAAAAAGAAAAAGCTATCATCTACGAAGAGCAAGTGTGAAATAGGAGGACAACGTATCGTAACACTAACTCCATGCATTTGATTCTCTTCTTCGGCAACGAGTGGGAGGGATGTCAAGTCTTTTGCACAGAGCAAAAATAAATAAGAGAAAGACGAATCATTTTATCGTAATCCTCTCTTTGGCTTGGAAATATCCCATTTTGTTGCCCATTCACAAGGACTGAGAAAGAGAGTGGAAAAACACTATCATAATTAGCCGTATCTATTTTTCATCGAAACCTATTTGACACATGATTTGTTCGAGATATATCCATTCGACTCTGTCATAGGCTTTGCTCATATCGAGGTTTAAGGCTACATGACAATTTGTCCCTCCCACTTACACTTCAAAAAGTGATTCAACTCAAGAGCAATAAGGAAATTATCAGTAATTCTTAGTATCATATCTTTCAATCAACTCATCCTTCACATTCAAACATTCCTCATACTAGTGATTTTCTCTCTCAAAAGTGTAACAATTGAGTACCCACACTACACATAGGCTTGTCAACCCACGCCCACAATTTACAACCAGCAATCTGACATTATGCAAAAGAAAACCGAAAGGAGAAGAAGTCCCAAATTAAAAATCCCTCTATTTTTCCCTAATTTGAAAATTCTTCTGTGCAAATGAAATGAATGATGCTAACTACTGCTACCAGGCTATTGTAAGTATGCTACATAAGCATCATGTGATAGATTATGTGAGTGGTTATTGTAGTGGTCGGAATTTTTTTCGGTCTATTTGTCTCCATGTGCATGTTTAAGTACCTTGTTGTTGCCGTAGTTAGTTTTAGGTATTACTTTTAATACCAATCTAGTAATTTAGCCTTAGAAAAAAGCTCTAGCTCAATTTATCTAATTTTGAAGGTGCAGCAGTTGAAATAATTTTTTTAGTACAAAACATTTTTAGAAGAACATGCATCACCAAAAAAGAAACTTGTAAAGAACAAATAAATTAGATGTACAAACCAAAGAAATCAGACTCATCTGTGTGAGCATGGCATAACACTTGTAAGCATATAAATATAATACAGAGTGGTATAATAACTTACAACTACATACATTTAGGTTTTGAAAAAGAAATAAGAATGAAATATGCTGATTAGAGACAAAAAAGCCTAATAAGCTAAGCTACATGTATATATAAGATGTAGTTTATTTATAGTGGCAGGGATATATTAAGACTCATGACCTAAAGTTACACTTTCGTACTAAAAGCAATTGAGCTCGAGTGTTGTATTGATTTGAGAGTTGAGATAAAAAGGAAAAATGAAATAGGGACAACTCAGAAAAGAGAGAAAAGATCGACCAATAGGGATGGATCTAAACATGTCCAGGTACGCAAAGAAACAAGAAAGCAACCAAAATTCAGAATTGCTAGAAAACAAGTTTGTTTAGTGGAAAGAAATATTTGGCTGGAGCACACGAAGAAACAAACCTATGATGGGATAAGATAAATGTTAATTTCAATAGAAAAGGAAAGAGAAATATGGAATAGAAATTGAATTGATTGAGGTATTTTAATTTTAGTCATAAATCGTTTTTACCCTCCTATCATGTCTGAACCATGTGTTCCAAAAGAGACGCGCTTCATGGATGCGAAGCGTACACTTCTTTTATACTTCAAGTGATAAGGTGTATACTTCAAGTGACAAATCACTTTCTTTTGTGCTTCATTAGATGCTTCGAAGTGCGCCTTGAAGTGTGTTTCAATTTTTTTTGAACATTGATTATAAATTATAATTATGAGTTTTTGAAATGTAGTACTAGTAATAGAATCATCACAAACCTTCAGGGGCCATAACTTATGAGAGATACGGAAATTAAAATAAATGAATAACTGTAAGTTATAAGGTTTTAAATATTGGTTATCGAGGATATATTGGACGGCCAAAATTCATATTGGATTGCGATTATTGGGGATGAGTAATAAAAATCGGAGTGTCATATCGGATGGTGTGCATATATGATATAATGTCCTAAAATGTAAAATAACCACACGTAATGAAATTTAAATATATTATATTGTCGAGCTTGGAGGGTCGAACGCCTTCGACAGAGCAAAGGTCATCGAGCTTTTGACTTAGAATGCCTTCGAGAGAGGGTCTTCGACTGAGAAGCTTGGAGTGATCGAGATGGAGAGTGAGAAGCTCTGAGCAATCAAATTTGGGGAGACAATGATGGAGGTGGAGAGAAATTAGGCTTGGAAATCGAGCTTGAGCAAGGATTAGATGCATCCATTGTCTTGGTTTTATTTAGTGGATATCGGGTCAGGTTTGGAAAATGAGTTTTGTGACCCAAAACCAAGCCAATAGTCAGACAAAATCGATAAAAAAAGATTAAACAATAAAAAATTCTAGAAATTTTTGCGTCTGTGGTCCAATTCTAATATATCAGTGATAAATCGATAAAATTAGCCGATTTTTAGAACACTGGAAAGTTATCATAACCTGTAGGGAAATGGCCATTTCAGTTTACAGGATACTCAATGTGTCATGGTAGTGCTATTGACTTAAAATGCTATAAACAATATGTCCTTTAGTTCCTGAATTCCAATGCCTTAACATCAACCCTGGAGAGTTTGGAAATATTGGCCAAAGATTTATGTGCAAGAGTTGGCATTTGCAGCTATAAAGGCTTATACAGCATGTCTAGATGTCCTTATTCAACTGACCAATTGGTTAGATAAATGGCTAAGGTAAAGAGGTAGTAATGTCTTGAATAAGGATGTTAATGGTCACAGTGCTTGGATTGTCATTGAGGTGGAAATTCACAAAGCGTGAAATCATGGGGAAACAATTGACGTGTCCCAATAGTCTTGCATAAATTGCCATAGTTCTTTTAAGATTGAATGAGTCATCATTCAAATACAATTAAAGGGAGATTCCTTGTATGAACTTATGGAGGCACAAAATGGGAATTAAGGATTGCTTTTCAGATGTACTAGTAATGTAAGAAAGTTTGCTGTTTTAGGCCTGCATTGGGTATGTCAGAGCTATATTTCGAATTAATATTGAACGTTAAGTTGATACTGATGATGCTTCTGTGAATGTTATTTCTGCTTATAGTTTGCACTTGTGATGAACTTAAGAAATTATTGAGTAGCTAAGGTTATTTTGGCACCAGAGTTTTACTCAATAGTGTTAATTTAGTGTTTTACTACTCTCAGGAATTGCACTTGTTATACTCGTGTTCATCAAGAATTAAGATTTTAGGTTTCCATTGCACTCATGGACAACAATTATTATACATTTTGCTGATACTTTATCTGAGAGAGGTAAGGGATGATTGTGATCCTTCGGCTGAAGAGAAAAGCCTCTCAATTATCAAGCAATTATGAGAAAAATATCTAGTGGTTCTTTCAAGGTGATCGATGTAGAGCATCTCCTTTGCACCAAGATAACAGGAGTGTGAGAAGAAGGGATATACATTGAGGTTAGGATGGGGCATGAAATGAAAATGATATTGAATTGAAATCTGTGTGATATCTTGCCATTTTCTGAGTTAGATGAAATGCACTTTCCCTTAAATAAAATAGTATGCTCAGAGTTGCATTTTGATGTTAAAAACAAAAGCTCGGAAATTTCTTTTACATCTGTATCAAGGTTCAAGTAGCGGATGTTAGGTTCAGGGCATATGGGATCCATGTGTGGTATTGCGGACAATGCATGTCTCATAGTGTATGTTTATGTTTTTGTCGCTATAACATACTTATATAACCTCTATATGAAGGTACTTTAGGCAGAGATATTCATGTCATATAAGAAGGATCTGCATTTTTAGGCAGCAAATGTTCGTGCCATGTTATGAAACAGATAATGCAAGAAGGATCTGTATATAATGAAGTAACACTTGAAGGGATATAATGACAAGAACAATAAAGCCGTGATCACTATACCTTATAGGAGATGTGCGTCAAAAATAAATTTAAACAAATGAATAAATGAAAAGCTAATATAGCTCATGAAAAATGCCATGTCGGTTTCCTGTTAGTCGATGTAGTCAAAACATAACATGTTGGAGGGTTTTCCATATTGATAAATCAGTGAGAGATTATTACTGCTTTAATAGCATCAGATGGGAAAGTTAAGTGATACACCAGATGATATCAGAAATTGTGTTTTGAAATGTTGCAGGCAGAAACCATATAACAAAGTTACAGATAACTCCCGGATTGGAATTTCAGAGGCCTAGACAACTCCAGGATAACAAAGTTGTGCTTTGCCGAGTTCATTATTCAGAGAACTATGAATAAGAGGTTGTCACAGTTAAACAGTTAAGGACAAAATGACTGATAATATTGGTGAACTCTCAAGTTTCTCCTTGCAGTATTAATTTACCTATTTTGCCTATCAAACTATGTTTGTAGTTTCAATGTGGTCATTTTGTGAGCCTATAGTTAAATATTTAACAGATCAATGACTTGACTTGACAATGATTTTTTTGCATTTTTATGTGTTTTTATCAGTCTGTCTCCTTTTACCCCAAACTAAAAAAATACTCTTAACTACTTCCCCCAAAACTTTTTATCCTTTAACCCTTTTTAGGAATTGAAAAAATAGTTTTTTAAATTGCAGAAAATACAATAAATGACAAAAAAATTACCATGTTACTATTTTGTTAAATATTTGATTGTAGTCTCAAAAAATGATCACATCAGGTATATACACATAGTTTAAGGGGGAAAATAGGCAAATACTTTTAAGGAGGCTTTGATCTTTGATCATTTTGTCCAACTGTTAATGAGTCTTCCCTGGAATACTTCAAGAGTTCTTTATGCTCCATTTGGAATTGTTTGAGCAGTTTGTTCATTCATAGCCGAGTCACCATCATATACGCGTTTAAGGCTGTTTTTTACATTTAAAGAGCACAGCTCGAAAATATATTTTATATGAGGTCAGGAACCTATCATTTTCTCTTTTTTGGTCTTGCTCTTCCCTGATCTTATAATGGAGTACTTATAGAGTTTATAGTAATGGCAAAAGATATACTCATATGGAGTAACTCAAGTTTGTAAGGGGAAATAAATAATAATGCATGATGATTATTATTATATTTTGTTGTTGATGGTTTCTTGAATCAAATAAGTTTCCAAATGATGTTAGTGAGGGGGGGGGGGGGGGGGGGGGGGGAGGGGGGGGGGGGGAGGGGGGGGGGGGGGGGGGGGGGGGGGGGGGGGGGGG
>JBAKGM010019766.1:0-10000 GCA_037177215.1 Asparagus racemosus | reverse complement strand
CATGCCTTCAGATATCCTACAAAGAACTGGAGAATCTGAAAGGATTGGAGGAATCGAGTATTGAGGCTAATCTCAAGTGAATTTCCATTCAACGACTTCAGGTCAAGATCTCAACAGCGGTCGGACAATAAATGCAGCACCACGGCACCTTCAGCAATCCTACAAAGAACTGGAAAGCCTGAAAGGATCCGAGAGATCGAACGCTGAAATCGTCCATAGGTCCCGTTACACCGACCGAAGGTTGGGGTCTATCATATCCAAAGTATCTCGGACTCGTCCACAAATCGAGACCGAGACACTTCGGAGGGGGTATCTGTAGGCGTTGAAAATCGCTTATTAGTACTCGAACTAGACTCATGATGGCGAGTTCGCGCCACAGAACGCATAAAGCGGGTCGATGAATACATGAAGTAAGTCGACGAGGCGTACAAATCAACAGAGTGACATATCGCGGAATAAATCCAACAATAAAGCTCCAAGTCAGCGAGAATTAATGAGGCGAGTCGAGTAGACTCGAGTGTCGACGCGGCGCAATTAACTAAACTCAGGCAACGACGCTATGTCAATCAGATTCTGAAATCAACGGAATGATCAACTGAGTTCGGAAGTACCGGAATGCGGGTCAGAACGGGCGAAAAGTCAGAAAAATGACGAAAGGGGACGACTCGTGCCAAGAACTTCGGCCACATGGCCGAAGCACTTCGGCCATGGCCGAAATGCTTCGGCCATAGGCCGAAGTGCTCGGCCAAACGGCCGAGCAAGCACCCCTCCCCCCTCCAAATGCTATAAATAGAGAGGGGGGTGCACAGTTCTGAGGGTTGAAAATTTTCTGCAAAGTTGGATCTTTGTGTGAGAGCTCTGCAGGATTGAAATTTTGCTGCCAACGAAGTCTACGTCAGATCGTCGCCGTTCGAGTTCAGATTCGCCGAGATCCAGGTCAGGTTTGTGTTGATCTTACCCTCAAGTCTAAGCTGCGTCATAGGCTCAGGGCACCCTCAAGTCTAAGCTGCGTCTTAGGCTCAGGACAAGCGTGTGATTTCTCCTAGTAGATCTCAGCCGCTCCGGCAATCATCTCCTTCGTGAGATCGATCCCCGTCAGACGTTTATTTCCTTCGTGAAATAAACTACTTAGATCCGCAAACCTAGCATCTGGATCCTTGATTAGATCGGGATTGCGCGGTGGTCCACGGACATAACAGAGTCCCCGTCACAGGCCAAGATACCCACACAAGCGAGGGTCAGATAAACGGGCCCCGCGTTTGTTCAAACTTGGAATTAAAGTTGTATTTTTGTAATTTGATCTTTTCATTGTAAAAAGCCTTATAAAAAGGCGAACTCTTCTTTGAATTTTGTTGTAAAAAATAAATTTGTAACAAGTTCAATTGCAGATTCAATGGAAGTCAAAACAACTTTTTTCCGCGCGAACATCAGTAGCAAGCACATTTCGAACAACAAGAACCTCGACTTACTACCAAATCGAGAAAGTGGACTCAAGTGATGGAACTAATTGTAAGCCTACCTTCATAAGTGTGAGTCTCCCCCTAGATGAGTGTCGAGATTTGATCGTGTTACTACCGGCATACATCAATGTGTTCACCTGGACTTATGAGGACATGCTACGCCTAGACCAACACGTGGACATCCACGACCTCAACATCAAGATAGATACAAAACCAATCATACCCTCTTAATTATGCTTCAAACCTAGTATGATGTAGGACATTGATAAGGAGGTTCAAAAAAAATTGTTGACTCTTAAGTTCATCAAGGAGGTGTACTTGCCAAAGTGGATATCAAATAGTGTTCCCACCCTAACGAAGAATCGCACTATTCATGTTTGTGTTGACTACAATAACCTAAGTGCGGTGTGTCCTAAAGATGAGTTCCCCTTTCCAATCACTAACATTATGATTGACAATACATGTGGCTTCAAAAGCGTGTCATTAATGGATAGATACTCTAGTTACAACCAGATCAAGATGCATGATGATGACTAGAAGCATAACGTCTTCAGAACCCCAAGAGGGATCTTTGCCTACACGGTCATGCCATTAGGCTTAAAGAATGCTGGCGCAATATATCAAGGGGCAATGAGTAAGATCATCACTGGGCAACTAAGGAAAACTGTAGACTGCTATGTAGATGATCTAGAAGTTGAGGAAATAAAAGGTGGATCACCTACATAACCTAAAGACGGTTTTCAATATCATCGTAAAACATGATCTCAAGATGAACCCAGACAAGTCATTTTTCGATGTGACTAGTGGTAAAGTTTTAGGATTTATCATAATGCCAAATGTATCCATGTGGACCTAGATAAAATACAAGCATTCTTGGCAATGCCACCTCCGAGAAACCTCAAACAACTCTGAGGTCCCCGAGGTTGGCTGGCGTATACCAGAAGGTTCATCTCGAATCTCTATGGTCGATGCTAACTTTTCACCAAATTAATGTACAAGAACACTTCTTATGTGTGGAACAAAGCATGTCAGAAGACGTTCAATGAGATCAAGGATTACCTTATCACTCATCCAGTCTTTGTTACCCCAACCATGGGAAAGCCATTGATCATATACGTTAAGTCTTTAGACCATTCACTGGGTGCCATGTTGGCCTATAAGAATGGCCAAGGGCACCAACAGGTCATATACTACTTGAGCCATAAATGGTGGGAGCCAAACACCTATAGAACCCAATTGAGAAGAAAAGTTTGGCCCTTGTATTCGCAGTGCAAATTTTGTGACATTATCTAGTCAGACAAACCATCTGAATAGTGCCTTAGATAAATCTGCTCTAGATCCTCATGACAAAATTGGGATTGCTTAACTCACGGTTAGCAAAGTGGACTATCTTACTCTCTCAGTACGAGATGGAGTTTGTGTCCCAAAAAAGCAATTAAGGGTCAGGCCTTGGCCGACGTCCTAGCAAATCATCAAGTACATAGATATTCAAAACTTCATGAGGAAATTTTGGATAAAGTTTAGGAGTCCAATGTCTTGGCCCACAAATAAATACGGTAGATGCAGTTTGATGGGGCCTCTAAAGTGAGACATGACAGATGCATCATTGCAATGATCAACGTGGTATTTGTCATGCCCAGTAGACATGTCCTCCTGCGATCTTTCCGCTTGACCGAGCCATGCTCCAACAATGTGGTCGTGTACAATGCACTACAGCTTGGTTTTGAATTGGCAAGAGAGCTATGGATAGAATACCTTGAGGCAAAGGGGTCCTCCTAGCTTATAGTCAAGTAGAACAACGATGAGTATGCCGTAAAACACGAAGACCTACTCCCATACTACTACAAACTAAAATGGATGATGAAGGGGTTTTGAGAGGTCAGCGTCACACACACATCCTGATTACAAAAATTATATGTTGCTGCACTGGCAGGACTAGCACCTACTCTCACATTACCCTACAGGGCTCATCAAGATGTGATGGCATGCAGGCGACATCTATATTGCCTGAAACTAGAACCTAAAATGCTCAAAGCTGCTGAAGCCAATACAACAACGGCTGTCGCAAGTCATCAGGATTGGCAATTACCTATCATTGATTATGTTCTCCATGAGATTCTGTCAGAGGATCCAAAGGAAGCTATGTATGTGTGAAGATGTTCAGTGTAGTTCTAGTACTATTCTTGTACAAAGATGCTCTGTTATCGCTCATTCGACGAAGTGCTCCTATGGTGCTTATCTACGAAAGAGCCCAAGAAGCTGGTGAGGAAAGCCAATGGAGGCATGTGGGGCTCATCAACCAAAACCTAAACTCCACAAACGACTCTGCCAGTTGGGCTAATATTAGCCTACGATAGTTGATGAGCCCTGGAGCACGTGAAAATGTTGCCCAGCTTATCAACATCATGCTGACTTTATTCATAAAGCCCTAAAATATCTCCACCCAACTATGTCTTCATGGCCATTTAATAGATGGGAAATGGATATCATTGGTCCTATCAGTCTGCCATCTATTAGAGGACATAGGTTCATCCTAGCCATAATTGACTACTTCTCGAATTGGGCTGAGGCGGTGCCACTAAAGGAGATTAAAACTAGGAGTGTGGTCAATTTCCTTAAACACCATGTCATATATCATTTTGGCATGGCCAAATGGATTATCCACGACAATGGCTCTCAGTTCATCTGCCATGCCTATGGATGGTTCTGCAACTAATTCAGGATCAAAGATGTAGTCTCTATGCCCTACAAACCTGTGGCTAATGGGTTGGCTAAAGCCTTCAACAAAACTATCATCAAGATAATGAAAAAGTTTGCCTAGGAAAACAAGCATGACTAGGATAAAAGTTAGGCGAATGCCTTTGAGCCTATTGCGCCATAGTGAACTCAACAGGAAATACCCCATTGCTCTAGTCTACAGATGTGAAGCCATCATCCTATTGGAACTCTACATTCCATAACTCTGAATCACCTTAATGATGTGAATGACTTTGGAGAACAATAGCCATCTATGCCTTTAAGAACTAGAAGCCTTGGAGGAAAAGTGTTTGGTTGCTCAGCAACACATCATGCTTTATACCAAGCACGAATCTCCTGCGCCTTCAACAAGAAAGTCAAGAAGAGAATATTCTGGAAAGGCAACATGGTCTTGGCCATGCAATGACCCATGATTCCTGTGAAGAAAATTCAATGAGAAATGGGAAAGGCCATTCTAGTAGAGTTGATCTAATCGAACGGCACTTATCGCCTTATCGATGAGAAGGGTAACTTACAAATGTTCCCAATCAGTGGCCAACACTTGAACAGCTATTACTCATGACCACTCATGTTATGGGGTCTTCAGAGTAAACATATTTCTTTAGGTCTCTGCAGTCTCGGATGTTCTTTATTGTACAGTCCAAAGGCCCTTTTTCAAATAACAAAAGAATATATGTGTGTGCATATGTGTACTAGTTAAAATCTATGATTGAGTGCTACAAATCAGCCATGACACCAGCAACAACTTTGGACATCACTATTAATGAGTAGGGTTACATAGCAAAAAAAAGAAGCTAAAAAGCCTGGCCTCACAACCCAGACATGGCTCATAGCTCCTCCTCACTGATAGCCAACTCATCCCTAAAGCTCTGCACTGTCAATCCTTGAACACATTAGCAAAGGGAAGAGTCATCCACACTAACAAAGCCCTTTGACAGCCTCCTTCTCCTTAAGCCTGAGACTTTCCTTGATAATGGACTTGGCCTCCTCTTGGGCATCAAGTAGGTGCTTTCATGCATTCTCAAGCACTGATTGTTAATAAGTGTGCTACTATTTAACCTGTTGGACCAGCTATTGAATTGCCTCAATCTCTGCCTCTAGGAGATTGGTTGAACATCGAATGTGATCAAAATGAGATCGACGGTCATTCATAGCTGAAGCACTCGTTAGGGCCTTCTCCTGTGCTCTGGGTCTTTGCCCCCGAATGTTGGTGATTAGTCACTCACAGAGACTTTGTGCAAGTTGGTCCACACCCGAAGCTTTTAAGTCTTGCCAAGCCACCGCTTTAGCAAGAAATTCATCTCAAATACTTTCAAGAGTAGTGACCACTTTAGGGTCACTACTCTTGATTTTGGATTAGAGTGAGCTTGATCTTGTTAGTCTCTACAAGATACTTGAAGAGACCGGGAATCTCGTTAACCCTGAAAGAATAGGAATTCAGGAATCTCGACTCTAAGGCCCTCTGCTTCTACGACCCTGGTTGCCACTACGACTGCAATTGCTATGGTGTCTGCTATTGCTGTTGCTGCTAGGGTTGCAGTTAGAACTTCTGGTTTGCGACCGCTATTCTGGCCTGCTCATTCCCCTTGTCGCGCAGGACAAAGTTGCGTTTTGAGGTTTCCATAGACGGCTAGCCTCTTTCCACCTTTTTCCTCTTGAGGAACCATTCGGCCTGCTCCCCGTGCACTTTTAGGTCCTTCCATGTAGTGGAGGATGATGTTCCCATCGCCTCGAGCACATCTAGTGATAAGTTATTGTGGCAAGTCTGGAGAATAAACTTCTCTGTAATCAAGTCCCGGCAGTTCATCGCCTTGTTCCAGAATCGTTTGATGAAGGTATCTACCATTTCTCTGCCTTTTTGCTTCTCATCGAGCAATGTCCCGATAGATATCTCAGTGTCGTCATTGAAGAAGTTGAAGAGAAACATGGACTCCACATCATCCTAGCTAGTAACGCTCCCAGGTTTAGACAGTGGTACCAATTAAAGGCAACCCCACGAAGGGTGCCAACGAATGACCGAACCATCAAGGGCTCATTTCTAGAGATAACTCCCAAGTGAGACTTAAAATAAATGAGGTGTTGGGTGGGAGACCCCTTTCTGTCGAACGGCGTGAAGTTGATCAAGCTGAACTTTGAAGGATACGGGATCGACTCCCACTCCCTCGGGTATGGGCACGGCATTCCCGTTTCCTTCTCTTCTTGAGCGGAGATCAAGGTGTTGATCTAGCTCTCGAGATCTTTGATCTTCTCGTTTTCTAGGATGGCGTTGCCACTGGCATTCTCCTAGCCACCCCCAGTATTTTGTTCTTCAGGGGGAGGTCTGGCACCTTAATCTTCATCCCTGTCAATGTTGCTGTCAACATGATTGACGTTGTTGCGATGACTGGTTTCACCTTGATAGTTTGTTAGTGCCTGGAGTTGCTAGTCATGCATTTCTCGCATCTGTTGCATGACCATATCCATCTCGAACTTGAAGTTCTCTTTCTGCTTGGCCACCGCTTCTTCAAGCATTTTGGCCACCTGTTCGGCACTGATCATTAGGGCTTCTGGGGTTGTCCCTCGCTGGAAATCATGTTGTCAGAAGCCATTGCAGAGCTAGCATCAAGCACTTCATCATCTGACGGTAGTCTCTTTAAGATTTTGTCATAATTGGAACAACGGATAGTCTCGGTGCGCAATCGAGTAAGCCGGTCGGATGATCAGGGACTGATACAATTGGACGTCCCTCTGCTTGTCATGTTATTGGTGACTTTCGATAATTAATTGCTTTGAGTCATCAATCTTCTTCCACAGAAGTGCCTTGTTCTGGACTTCGGGATTCCGTCACCAGGTTTATCGAAGACAGAATCCCTATCTGGAGTTGCTTTGTTGCAATTGCACTCTGACAACATTGCCTTGATTAGCCTGAAACAGGGGCAATGCGTAGGTTTCTAGGGAGAACTCCTCTTTCGAATCTTCTCGTACCCCCGGCACAATAGTGCAGCACATTGGCATGAGTACCGGAGTAACCTATCGTGCGTTCGCATGACCTCTATAGTATAACGTCATCGTCGTGGGATGAAAATATCTCCTTCTGAGGACGGGCTACCTCATTAAAGCTACCAAAGTGACTCACCTTGACGTTCGCCTATGTGGGCGTGAAGTCTCGGCGGACTCTTGGACTTTGATTCGTAGTCCGGTTGGTGGAGCTGTGGGAATCTCCCTGTTATTTTTGAGGTGGGTGCGGCCTCCTACATTAGGAGTGACCAGTGATTCCCTCAACGAACTCAAACATTCCTTGATGGTTGGCTTGCAGGTTGCAGCAGGAATCGGCTTTGCCGAAAGCTTAGATGTAGACGCTAGAGGTGGTCTCGGCGCCGGGGCAGTTAGTGTTGGAGTGCTTGCCACTTTTGTCTTGGGCGCCAGGGCAAGAGCTAGAATGCCGGCGGACTTGGGCCTCCAGACCTAGCAGATCATTGGTGGCTTTGTGGTCACCTCCTACTTCTTCTGTAGGCAGGCTTGTTGTACCAAATCCTGTGCCTACGCGAGGAGTGCCCAGCACTTCCGGCTATGCTCCTGAAGTGTGGAACAGTTCTGTTTGACCTGGACCTATTCGTTTGTCGATGGCTTGGAGGGGCCGTCAATCACTCGAGGCTAGAGCCTCTGCGTCAGTCTGGATCTTAGATCCGCCTCGTAGCGGATCCCATCTGTGGATTGCATGGCCTTGGCAAACCTACATGTCATGCTCTGTCATCGCCTCTGTCGTGCTCGCTTGGAGAATGGGGGCATGCCAGGTGATCATCTCGGGCATCGGGGGAACTTGGGTTGCAGGCGTCGAGGAAATTTTACCGCTACCAGCAGCAGCAGGGTTGGAATCATCATCGTGGGACTCTGCATCTGAGGCCCAATAGATTCTCCTTGCAGTGGAGATCCTCGTGGAACGACAGGGAGAAGCAAATCTAGAGGAGGAGGAGGAGAGATACTCCTCAAACTTTTGCTGGTCGAATTCAAACTCAACCTCTTCTTCCACCGGGATCGGGATTCGCCGCTGTGACACGACGATCTTAGATTTGAGACCCTTGGCTTCCACTGTGGTTGCCAGCTTGTGCGCGGGGAAAGTTGATTCGATTGCCATTGATTTGAACTCGTTACAAGCTTCAGTCACGTACAAAAAAATTTCAAATAAAAATCGCCTTTTTATAAGGCTTACAATGAGAATCAACAAAGATTACAACTTTATAACCCTAGTTGAATAAACGCGGGATCCGTTTATCAGATCCTCGCTTGCGTGGATGTCTTTGCCTGTGCCGGGGACTTTTTGTGTCTGTAGACCGCCGCGTAATCTGATCTAGATGCTGGATCTACGGATCTGAGGTATTTATTTCATGAAGAAAATAAAATACTGACGGGGATCAGCTCACGAAGGAGATGATCATAGGAGCGGGTGAAATCGACCAAGCGAAGTTACACGCTAGACCCTGAGATTAAGATAAAGCTTAATCTAGAGGGTAGAACCGTAGAACTTACCTGGATCGACGTAGATCTGGGCTTGATTCTCTTCCTCGCTGTGTAGATTTGACTCGGAAGGAGTTCTTCACTATCATAGGTGTAGTATTGAACTTAATAGACGGTCATCTCAGTAGAGGTGTAATATTAAATAAGGGTATACTATTGAACCCACAAAGATTTGTATATAGTAGTAGAGGTGTACTGTTGAACCATCGAATAGTGTTTGACATTATAAGGAAACATCGACTCAACATGAATATGGCTAAATGCTTTTTCAAAGTGTCTAATTATAAGTTTCTTAGATTCATCATTACATCCAAAGGAGTTCATGTTAATCCCGACAAATTCAAGGCCATCCGTGAAATACTGCCTCTCTAGAATCTCAAAGAACTCTAAGGCTTTCAAGCAACTTGTGTACATTCAGAGATTCAGGTCCAACGTTTCTACACACTGTCAACCCTTCTCCAACTTTACGAAGAAGGGTGCATCCTTCATTTTTGATGTTATATGCTAGAAGATGTTCAAAAAAAATAAAAGAGTACCTAACTCAACCTCTAGTCGTTGCTACCTCAATATCGAGGAGGTCATTTCTGCTCTACATGAGAGTGCTTCACCACTTGCTAGGTGCTATGCTAGTTCAATAAAATTAAGAAAGTCATGAACAAATCATTAACTACCTTAGCCAAAAAACGATCAGTGCCAAACATTGGTACAATCCAGTGGAGAAGGAGTGCCTAGCATTGGTCTTTGCTATCCAAAAAATGTGACACTACCTCGTGGGTCAGACTATGCATGTAGTATCCAAACTCAACACACTACATATCTTTTGACCAAGCCAGGAGCGCTCAACTCTAGGCTCGTGAAGTGGGTCATCTTGCTATCACAATATGACATGATCTATGTTCCATAGAGGGCCATCGAGGGCCAAGTGATAGCAAACTTCCTGCTTGATCATTCAGTCATTCAGTCATCAAAAACTCTACAAGGAGATACCAAATGACACCTTTGAGGTCTATTCTACAAAAACTGAAAAGTCGTGGCAAGTGTGGTTCAATGAAGCCTCCAGAATCGGCTCAGATGGAGTAATTGTGTGGCAAGGGTAGGGTTAGTCCTAGTCTCACCCTAGGATCATGTGATTCTCCGCTCATTTTCATTGACCGAGCATTGTTCGAACAACTAGCAGAGTACAATGCTCTCATAATAGGGGTGTTCGCCACAAAAATTGTTGCTTCGATTCTCATTGCAATTGAACTCGTTACAAATTTGTTTTTTACAACGAAATTCAAGAAAGACCT
>JBAKGM010019765.1:0-10000 GCA_037177215.1 Asparagus racemosus | reverse complement strand
TTGTAGAGAGTGTCAATCTTTGTAATTGAGAGTTACACGTGTAATTTTCATTTGTTTTCATTAACAAAGCGTTTTGTGATGGAATCATCAAAGAAAATCACTTTCGACGCGAACAAGCGGTATAGACTGGTTATTTCTAAGTCATCCAATGTCGATGACGATACATCAGTCTCTCCAATTCCAATAGGAGTCAGAAGGGTAGAGCCTTCGAGTTCTAAGCCTCATTCTGACGAGGACCCGATCATAGCGGCTGTCACTTCTGATGAGCCATAGGTCACATCTATTGGTATTGAAGTTGTGCCTAAAGGTTTGCCGATGACCGCGGCATTGGTTGTGAGGCCTGTCATCCCATCAACTGAGGTGACGTTTGTGACTAGTAGCACGGTAGATGTTTCCAGTATGTTGGTCATGATTGCTCCATACTTCCTGTAGGGCGGTAAAAAAATGCAAGTTCTGCCGACTTCTTCAACCACAGATGTATTAGTGGTTTCTGCAGGAGTAGGTCATTCAAGCCATGTGGAAATTCCCCAATCGCTCGAGTCCAATAATTTGATTGAGTTGGAGATTCAAATCTTGACTGAGATATTGGTGAAGCTATTCAACTGAAGCATTGAATCTACTTTGACTATGTGGAAAATCTTATCAGCTCACAGTCTTGTCTTGTTGAGGAATCAGCTTAGCATTCTAACATCGGTTGTAGGTCCTGCACATGCTGAACTAGTCAAGATGATGATCGACGAGGTTGAGCTTCAATTTCAAAAGTTGCAATGCCCTCGTGTGGCTGATATTGACGATATTGATGAGCTTGAATTCCATCAACTCTTGGTGAAGCACCGTGAAGTTAAAGAATCTACTCGCAAAGGAATGGAGCAGATTAAGATGAGGCTTCAAGGGTTGAATGATAGCCTTGCATTAGTTGATGGTAATCAAGCATAGTTTCAGAACGTCATTTTGGAGAAAGAAGCCACCATTAATGAAGCCAAGGTAGTCATTACTATAGCTCAATAGCAAAAAGAAGAGCGTGAACTTAAGTCAACCGAATTGGCTAAGGAGTGGGATCTCAAGGTTGCGAAATTCGAGTCTGAGACGACGAGGCCGGTGGCTATTAGAACCCAAGCTGCTCCCATTGATCCCACGGCTCTAAGGGAAGGGCCCAAAAGAATGCTTATGAAGCTAGGGATTCTAGGATAGCTGAATGTATTGCACGAATACACACTTTCGATCCATATTTCCTCTGAAAACTAGTTAGCTCTTTCAATAAAAAAAGAGCTTTTATCTCCTTTGATATGTATACGATAGAGGTGTAATGTTAACGTATCGTAGTGATATCTTTGCTGGGGAGAAAAATGATAGAATCAAATAGGTAGAGGTGTAGTGTTAACATATCAAGTTTGATCAAGCTGGTACCATTCAGAGGTGTAATGTTAACATGATAGTATTAGGGTATTTGGCAAAGGTGTAATATTAACATGCCCAATGAAATGACCGACAGAGGTGTAATGTTAACCAATCGATTTTGAAGGAGTCTAAAGGACGACAACTGTTTGGAAGTGTAGTGTTAACTTTAATGAAAGAAAATTAATGAAAGTGTAATGTTAACTAATCGATTTTTGGCAAGAGCGGATTGACAGAGGTGTAATGTTAACCAGTCGATTTTGAAGGAGTCTAAAGAATGACTACCGTTTGGAAGTGTAGTGTTAACCTAACGATAGAAAATCGATGGAAGTGTAATGTTAATTAATCAATTTTTGGCAAGAGCAGATTAACAGAGGTGTAATGTTAACCAGTCGAATCTAAAAATATAAGTTGAAAAAAATGATTCGACAGAGATGTAATGCTAACCGATCAGATTACTAGAGTGGAAACCGCTAAGAGGTGTAATGTTAACATGACGATGATAAAATATTTAGAGCCAGACAGAGGTGTAGTATTAACTTGATGACTCGTTGGAGATTTTGATTAGATTTTTAGATCAAGATGATCAATATTTAAGGTCAGAGGTAAAAACTTAGACATGACCAGAATCTCTGTGGAGAGATAATATTGGCCAAGATCAAGGGTGATATTTCTTGAGAAATTTCTCATTAATTGGTGCCATGAGCCTATTGCCATTTTGGTCAATTAGACAATGTAATCCATTCAAGTAGATTGTCTCTATGACAAATGGACATTCCTATTTGGGATTAGAATTTATCCTTAGTCTTATGTGTCATGACCATGGGTCGGCGAACAGCGAAGACTAGGTCACCTTCTTTGAATGATTGTTCTCTGACTATCTTGTTGAAGGCTCTTGAGATTCGTGACTAGTAGATCTCGATTCGTTGCTGAGCTTGGAGTCTCAATTCATCTAACACATCTAGTTCTTGGAGATACTTCTGATGATGTTCTTCAGTCGTCATCTTCTTAGCAAGAGTGATTCTTAATGACAGCATTTGGATTTCCAGAGGGATCATAGCTTTACATCCGTAAACTAAGGAAAAAGATGTGGAACCAGCAGGAGTGCGGACTATTGTTCGATAAGCTGATAAACACACTCTGAATTTCTCATCCCAATATCATTTGTTAGAGGAGACGAACTTTTTTAGAAGTTTGATGATGGTTTTATTGAAAACTTCAGCTAGAGCATTTGCAGTAGGGTTATTTGGCGTAGAAGCTACATCTTAAATTCTAAAGTTATTGCAAATTTTATAGAACGATCAACTGATGAACTGCGGACCGTTGTCGTGGACTATCCGTCTAGGGACACCAAATCGATATATCACGTGATGTTTTAAGAATTTGATCACATAAGATGCCTTGACTTCTCTAAGTAGAACAGCTTCAGCTCATTTGGATAATTAATTAGTAATGACCAAAAGGAATCGATGACCTTTAATAGATGGTGGGCTAATTAGCCTGATGATGTCTATACCCCATGTTTTGAATGGCCATGAGGCAACAGTCGGATGCAATTCTTCTTGTCGAAAATCAGTGTGGACTTGACATGCATGACATCATCTAGCATAAGCCACTGCATCTACTATCACTGTCAGTCAGTAGTAACCTAGATGACGAAGTTGATCCTAAAGTTTGGGACCAGGTTGATGAGCTCCACAAGTACTGTCGTGGGCTTCCATTAGTGCTTCTTGAGCTTCTCTTTGTGTTAAGCATCGAAGCAATACATCGTCGAATGATCGATGATACAAAGTCTGCATAGCAGAGTCATAGAAGAAGCGTGAAGCCTTTCTTTGAATAGAGATTGTTTGCTTTGAATTATCAGGTAAGATTCCGTGCAAGACATAATCAATGATCAGGGAAACGCCAATCATTAGTTTCAAAGTGGGTTGGCATGACATGCACGTTGTTAGCTTCCAAAAATTGCTATTGCGAGCATAATTGATGGCTAGCCATTGTGATGCGCCTAGTAAATTTGGGCGTCAAGGCAAGAGTGGCTGCAAGGATGCCAAAGCATCCACTTGAATGTTTTTGAGGCGGGCTACATAACTGGTGTAGAATCTTTCGAATGACTGAGTAAGCTTCATTGCTGCTTCATGGTAGGATATAAGGTCATTGTGATGGACCTCATTTCCTCCTTTGATCTAGTTAACGATTAACTTGGAATCACTGTAGGATTCAAGGTATCTGATGCCCAAGTCTTGAGCAAGTTGCAAGCCAATTACAAGGGCGTGATACTTGGCCATATTATTGGAGCATGGTTTGGTCAATGAGTAGGCCCAATGAAGGACATGTCTATGGGAATCAATCGGCACTACCCCCACTCCTACAATGATTGTTCCCCTGTGGTTACGTTTTGACGCATTGTCAAAGTAAAGTTACGATATCTAGCGGTCTGAGGTAGCATTTGTAGCATTTGACTTGAATACTTCATCTAGAATGTCTTCACAGAGTTTAGAAGATTCAAGAATGGGGTGGTCTGCTAAAAAGTTAGCTATTGCTTGGCCTTTAACTACTTTATGTGGCACGAATGTCATGTCGTATTGTGAAAGCAGTATTGCCCATTTGGCTAACCTGGAGTTCAATGATCTGGGTTTCATCATGGGTATTCATAGAGGATTAACTCTTGAAAATGACGTGGATTGATTGACCAGTGAAGCAGTGTTGCATCTTCTGAATTGTGAAGACCATTGCTAGACATTCCTTTTCAATTGGATTGTAGCGACACTCGGCACCAATCATGGTTCCGCTGAGGTAGTAAATGGCTTGCTCGTGGCCATTGTCATTCTTTTAGGTAAAAAGTACTCTGAGAGAGTGATCTATTGCCCTAACGTAGTTTAGGAATGGTTTACCTGATAGTGGTGCGACTAGTATAGGTGGCTTCGTGAGATAACCCTTGATCTCGTTGAAAGCATCCTGATAAGTGTCGTCCTAAATGAATGAGACAACTTTCTTCATTAGCCTTTGAAATAGTTGATATTTTCTAGAAAAATTAGCAATGAATCTTTGGATATAGGCTAATCGTCCTTGTAAATCTCTAAGTTCTTTGAGATTTCTTGGAGATGGCATCTCTCGGATAGCTTTCACTTTTTTTGGATCGACATGTATTCGTTTGGATATTATAATAAATCCCAGAAATTTATGTAACAACACCCTCAGGAAAGACTTGGTTGGATTCATCTTGAGTTGATGTTGTCTCATGATTTTGAATACCAAATGCTCATGAAAAATCATGTTCATGTCACACTAATAAGTTGCTCCATCATTTTTCAGGCCAAAGGGAATTACTGTATAATTGAATACTCCTAAGGTTGTCCTAAAAGCTGTATGCTTCTCATCATCTGGATGCATTTTGGTTTAGTTATATCCATAAAACCCATCCATAAATGACATCCTCTCAAACTCACATGTATTCTCAACCATGACATCTGTGATAGGGAGAGGAAATTCGCCCTTTGGACAAGTAAGATTAAGATATTTAAAATCAATACAGTTCCGGATCTTGCCATTCTTTTTCATCACCACCATGATGTTGGCCAGCCAATCGGGATATTGTTCTTCATGGATGAATCCATATTTAATGAGTTTGCAAATTTCTTTCTTGATTTGCTCCATCAATTTAGGACAGAAGTGTCATTGTTGTTCCTTGACCAGTTTAACATTAGGGTCAATGTCAAGGTGATGTACCACCACATTCGAATCTAAACCAGGCATGTCTTCATAACGCCAGGCGAAGATGTCAATGTACTCTTAAAGGAGAGTAATGAGTTCTTCTTTCTCAGTGGATGATAATTTTTCATTGATGAAGATGGGCTTGGGATTGAGTTCATCGCCTATGTTGATTTGAACCACTTTATCTTCAGTGGGTGGTTCACTAACTTCAATGCGTGACTCCCACTACATTTCAAGATGTTTTCCCATGAATCATCTTCATGATCTTCGAACACTTTGGATTCATCAAGATCCATAGTTAGACTATACGAGACAATGTTAACCTTGAATTCGGCAAGCATGGCTCCGAGGCTGATGTTAGAATTCTAGTTGGACGTATATAAAGAACTACTTAGAAAGTCAACAGATGCTAGTCCTATTTGTGACTCGGCCTCAGGATAAATGTAACTGAATCCTTGTTTGGTCCGATTATAATAATCAAAAACCTCCCCTTCTAGCATAAAATAGATTAGAGGAACTCTTAGTCCTTAATTGAAATTCAATCCTTATTTTATAGTTAGGATGTATCCTATTTTTACCATTATGTGTTAAGATAGTTGGCTGTAACGAGAGAGTACTGGTACCCCTTCGGTTTCTTCATTCGAGCTTGATAAGTTTGGTCTCGACTCAACTTTTTCAAAGATAATCAGATTTAGGGCGCCTCTTTTAGGTTGGATCATGAAAGTGGCATCTTCTGAGTTACCTAGCTGTTTATGAGCCAAGTACAATTCGCTTATTGGCATGTACAGTGCTAGTTCTAAAGCTAGCCTAGACATCAGAGTTTCGACTCTTGAGTTTTCAGACTCAAAGTCTAAAGAGTAGTCGTAAGCAAACTCTTCTTTGTTAAAGATCCAATCACCTTGATATCTGGCTATCTGGTCAATACATAAGTCCTCAAGAGTAATTATATAGGATCTATTTCCTAGATCAGGTCATCGTTAGGATCTAGCTCATTGTTTGCTTCATTACTATTGTCCTCATCACTGGGAAGGATAATCTCAACTATATGATATTCATCGTATAAGAGAGAGTCGGTAAAGTAATTCTCTACTCCCTATCCTTTTCAGCTTCAACTCTTTGCTGGACCCACTGTCCATCAATGTATTTGAAGAACTGATGAAGTGTTGAGGGGATGAGCATGTTGGAATGGTTCCATGGTTGTCCGAGGAGGAGGTTGTACTCGCATCAATGACATAACAAGTCAGTTCCGTCTTTAAATCACCGAACTGACATTTAAGTCAGTCCTCTCTAAGAGATCGGCGAGTTGAAGATGAATATGGTGGCAGAAGCCTTTTAGAGCTTGTGAAGGGGACTACCCAAAAAGCTCAAGAGTCTTCGCGGAATTATGCTCAACACAAAGCCTAGATAGATGTGAATCCTCTCGACCTTTACCGACCCTACATACCCAGTATAGTAAAGGGGTTGATTATAATAGTGGCCTTTGATGAGCATGTCTTCTAGACTGAAAGTGATACAAGACGTCTATCGTTGGCACTGATAGCACTGATCGTGTTCTTCATCTGAAGGAGGCTCGGTCATGTGGGCGAGGAATGCCTCACTACCATTCAAAGCTTCTTGTAAAGATTCTCTCATTTCCTTAGAGAAACATAAGAGTTCGAATAAGGTTATATGGACTAGGATATTAGATAATTGGGCCATGATATCATACCGGAATGGGCCTTTCAGATCGTCTGAGAGGCACTGCAATACCTTGTCAAATCGAGTCTCTTTTTTCTTAGTTGATTCGGGTAGCTTGGAGGGTCCCAGCTAATCATAATTTTTCAAATAATCGCAATTGGATCTCATTCCTACCATGACAACTTTCTCTTCCTCTAAATCAGTGAGGAGAATTGTAGAGATTCCGCTCTGATGATTGTGGAGATGGCATTGTAGGACCTCTTCTTGTGCTTGGTTTTAGACTTCCGAAGAGTACAATGCTCATCTTGGAGAAGATCGGGATGTACCCACATTATTTCTCCTCTTGCTGTACTGAGAGGTACTAATTCTTGGCTTTGTTGGTTTTGTTGGTCATAATTGACCACTTCCATCCTTGCAGTAGGAATGATGATAATGCCATCTTGAGCTTGAATTTCTAGAATGGAACAGAATTGGAGTCACTATATTGGCAATGACTTTCTTTTGCTCAGGCTTGAGCTTGAGGATTCCTAACTCAACGAAGGTCTGAATTTTATCCTTGAGGATGTAGCAGTTCTTCGTCAGTTGTCCCAATATTTTGTGATAAAGATAGCAATTGAGGTTGTTGATCTTTCTGACTTCTTCAGAGCGTCTAGCTTTAGGAAGTTTTAATTGGTTACCCTTGTTAAGGACATGGAAGATGGCCATCGTATATTCTTCTTTGAATGAATAAATGCGTTGAACATTCTTCCTTGGTTCCCTTTTCTAGTTGTTGGGATTCTGAATCTCAATCGCAAAAGTTTCTTTGGCTTTCAAATGGGAGGTCTGCCCTTGTTTACCTTTGGTGCTCTTGAAGTTGGTGCGGGACTCGAGTTTGTTGAAACGTTCTGATGACTTTTCTGCTACCTCAACTTGTCCAATCAAATCCTTCCATGTGTGGGCTGTAACAACACCCATGTGAGCTTCTATCCGTTCCACAAAATTGTACCGACAAGTTTAAACTAACATCGGCAAAGGCATATCTCGACATCGCATTGTCAAATTACGGTATCTCTCGATGAATTCCTTGACCGTCTTATTTTTGCTTTGCTTTTCAGAGAGAAGTATGGTGACAATCATATTTTTATTACAAAATTATACATTCATCATCTGTCTTATATAAATAAAAATATCACTAATAATTATTTTTATCTTAATTTGTAGGTTAATGAAGAAATAATGAATGAAAGCCTAAAAGACTCAAACTCCTTGATTTTCTACCATTTATTGAAGCCCAAATATGAAGACAAAAGAAGGCCCAAGAAAGCTCAATTATCCATGAAGAAATCGGATCAAGAAAATCATAAAAATATTAAATCTAGGCACCAAACGGTCGGCCAACCGATTGGTTCACAATAGATTTAGTTTAATGGCTGATATTTAATTCTTTACTTGTCAAGTTTCATCCAAGGGTTCTCCTTCATTACTATAGATTATAAATAGGGGTATAGGGTGAGGGGTTTGAGTGTGAAATATTTTGTAAAGACTCCAATTGAAGAGGAGGGTTACTCTTAATTGAGAAAACCTTTTAAATTTGTAACTTTTTATTACAATTAATAAAAAATATTTTCACCCCTTCATATTTTCTTTTCTTCTCTTTGTTCAAGGATGAAAGAGGATGAAGATGAAGAGAAGATGAAGATGAGAGTTTAGTTTTTATTCTTTTCTTTTCTTTTCTTGTAATAATTTCTTTTCATGCTTGTTTAATGCATTGTAAAGTAGATCTACATCCATGTCTTTATTTTCATGTCTTTACTTTTTTGCATTTATTTTATAATTTAGATTTTATTTTCTTTAATTCACCTTGAGGCTGGAACCATCTAGGGAATTACCTTTTTCTAAATGTGGAGCTAATATTTGTGGGAATTCTAAAAATTGTTTGAAACTAGCTTTATATCCTATTTATTCATATAAGATTGAGATTAGCTAAGTGGATTTATTCTAAATTCCTATTACATTTAATTAATCCTCCATATTTTACATTCTTGATCTTCCTCTTTGTTCTTACTTTTTATTTTGTTTATTTTCTTTTCTTTAATTCACCTTGAGGCTAGAACCCTATAGAGAATTACCCTTTTCTAAATGTGGAGCTAAAACTGGCTTTATATCCTACTTATTCACATAAGATTGAGATTAGCTAAGTGGATCGATTCTAGATTCCTCATATCTTTAATTAATCCTCCATATTTTACTTTCTTGATTTTTCTCTTCATTCTTGATTTTCATTTGTTTGTTTATTTTCCTTCATATTATTCATCATTCTTTCTCCTCTCTCAATATTGTTTTTATTTTTATTTGCACATATTCACAACTACTATTTATCTTTCCACTCTCAATCTCATTTTATTTTTATTTGCACTCATTCACAAACACTCTCTTAATCCCTCCACACTCACTTCCATCACATTTATTTTATCACACTCCTAATTGTGGCACATACAATATAAGAACCGATATTAATTAACTCTTACAACACCTTCCTCGTTGGATCGATAACTTTTTATACTATAACTTAATAGTTGTATACTTGCCACTTTAGGTACACACTCATATTTACCTATCACTCACTCCCGAGATCAAGTACAATGTTATGTAGGAGACCACACCAAGGAGGCTGTGGGAAAGGCTCGAGGGGATTTATGCGTCGAAATCTATGATCAACTAATTGTGTTTGAGGATGGAGCTTTATTCATTGAAGATGGAAGAATGTACTGTAATTCAAGATCACATCAATGCTTTTAATCAGCTTGTTTGCCAACTTATGAATATTGATGAGGAGATTAAAGAAGAAGAGCAAGCGCTACTCCTATTCCCTTCCTTGCTGAAGCCGTACAAGCCGTTAGTTCAGACGATAATTGCAGGGAAGCAGACTTTGAAGTTCGATGATGTGACAACACTTTTACATGAGAATGAAAGAATGATGGGGAAAGAGAGCACATCTAATAATGGTGAGAGCACACTAGCTTTTGAAGGTTCTAATAAAGGGAGGATTAAGGGGAGATGTAACAGTTATCGAGGAAGGTCAAAATCTCGGGCCCAAGACGACAGTGAAAAGGAGTGCTATTATTGCAGACAGAAGGGTCACATTTAGTTTAGATGTTCCCAGATGTGAGATGATTTGAAGAGTATTAGACAGATGAAGCTTCAAGAAAATGGGAAGAAGGTGGACTCCTCGGTAGTT
>JBAKGM010019764.1:0-10001 GCA_037177215.1 Asparagus racemosus | reverse complement strand
TATATATTCCCTCCTTTTAGGGGATGTTTGTTTTGGGTGTAAACTCTATGGAAAGTCTCTGACACTGTCAGGAAGGAGAAAAAAGTTTTTAAAGGTTTCTGATTATTGTGTTTGGTTTAAAAGTGGGGAAAATACCCTTTTTTTTCAAGGAAAACCAATTCCTCTTCAAAAGTGAGGAAATTGGGTGAAAAAAGTTGAAAAGTTGAATTTTTAATATTTAAATAATGGATGATGTTGCGAGTTGGTAAAATATAATAGTTAAATAATGAGGAAGATGTTTGCATCTCAATTGGTTTCTTTATTTTTGACTTTTGAACCAAACAAAGGAACGAGATGAACTTTTCTCCCCATGTTTCCATGCCGAAACAAACAAAAAAAAAAAAACTAATTTCTAGAAGCACATGGAAAGGAGTGAAAATAGATTTCTACTGCTAGAAAGGGATTCCTATTGATAGGGGGTAAATAAAACAAAGTTGTACGTGCACAACTATCAAGTTATAGTATAGAAAGATGTCGATCCCTCGAGGAAAGTGTATGGAGATAATTCTAAAATGGTTCATTAAAGTTGTGTGTGGACAATTAGAAGTGAAAGTGTGGAGAGGTATATATATTCTTTTTTTCTTCTTTCCTTCTTTTTTTCTTCAAAAGAACAAGAAACTATCAAATGAGAGAAGAATTAATTTTTTTATTATTCTTATTATTATGAGGAAAAAAGTAAAGGTGTAGAATAAAAGATTGATCATGAAAAGCTCACACTCAACATTAATTCCTACCTTATTGGTAAAAATTCTAACCTGGATTTTAAAGAAGTCTATAATGATAAACTCAGTAATGTGCTTTAATTCTATACACTCCGAGGTTTCTAATGATTTCTGCACCATTTGAAGGCAGCTATGAAAGGGGTTATGCATTTTGAATTTCTGACTCAGATTTGAACTCAGGTTCTACATGACTGATGGCTTGTCTTAACACATCTAGTTCTTCTTTAAAAATTTTCTCAAACCCAAGATTCATAGTCAAAGTATGATAATTCGGTTGTTCTATATTTTCTAGGAACCTAAGCTTATTAGCGAAAAGTTCTTCAAAGCTAAGATCAGAGAAACTTGTATCTAACTCAGAACCTTCCTTCTGAAAGACTTGTTCTGATTCTAATTTCTCTAATATATTCAGCTCCTCACCAAAGATCTTCTCAAAACTTAAGATCTGACTCACTCTCGTCTCCTAACTCTTCACTTGAAATTTTCTGGATATAGTTTACTTCAGTCGGTTGGTTCCCTGCATTAAAAATATTGAGATCAACAGTCATGTTCCTAAAGTACATCTTCATTTGGCTAGTTCTACAATTGATCAAAGTATTAGAAGTAGCTAAGAACGATCTTCCTAAAATGACAGGTATTTGACCTTTGGGATTGAAAACGGGTAGTGTTTCTCAGTCTATGAAATTCACTGGAAAAAAAGTCTCCAACATTAATTAGAACATCCTCTATCTCTCCCATGGAGTATTTAACAGATCTATCAGCTAACAGTAAAGTGCATCTGGCTGATTTGAGTTCTCCACACCAAGTTGCTAGTAGATCGAATAAGGAAGAAAATTGACACTAGCCACTGAGTCTAATAGTGCCTTGTCAATGAAGGTATATCCAATGACACAAAAGATAGTAGGATAACTAGGATCCCTATGTTTCAAAGGTATGGGCTTTGAGAGTATGTCATTGATATTGACAGCAAGAAAGACTTTTTTCAGAACTTTTATTATTTTCTTTTTAATGCACAAATCTTTTAAAAATTTTGTATAAGAAGAGATTTGTTCAATTGTATATAAGAAAATAAAATCTAATCTACTACGATAAAAAGAAAAATAAAAAGGAAAACTTACATTGCAATGTGTTGACCCCTTGAAAGCAAATCTCCATCTTTATCTTCATCATCATCTTCATCAACCAATAAAGAGAAACAAAGAAAATTTTAAAGATGTAAAAAAAATTTATTAATTGCAAACAATGTTTATAATTGTGGCAGGTCTTCTCAATAAAGAGTAACTCTTCTCTGCAAATAGAGTTTTATAAAAATTTTCACACCCCCAAACTCTCACTCCCTATCCTATTTATAGAGTATTACAATGAATATTAGCCCTTAGATCAAGCTTAAGCCCTAAGTTACATATTTCAGCCTTCGATTAGTAACTGTTTACTAGGTATCAATACTACTATTTGATACAGGTATCGATACTATTACTGATATAAGTATCGCTACTAGTATTGATACCTTATCATTATAGATATTGGTACTAGTATCAATAATCTGACATTGTAGATGGCTTCATCTCGTCGAGATAGACAATTTTCATATATTATATGTTAGATTTCGCCTTTCAGATTGGAAGATAATGAAATTTCTTTGCGGCTGACCATCCTGAATATGACTTTGATATGATTTCGTTTCATATTAGATCATTGTTTCTTCAACTTCTAGAGGCTACTTGGCTTGATCCTGTGCTTTAATAAAAGGTTGACAAATGATAAATTTTGAGTTCTTTTTTTAGCTCTTATTAATTCTTTATTTCCTGCAAATTACGAGAAAAACACGTTATTAGTGATATATTTATTTAAATAAAATCAATAATGACGGTATAAAAGTGTAATAAAATGTGATGATCACCTTTTTTTAGAAGCCAAACAAACACACCTTGAGTTACTAAGATTTCTTCAATGGAAATTGGCCAAGGAATGCTAAGTGATTATGTGACTTGAATATTATTGAGACATTTGCATGATAAATCTATGCGGTCCTTCACTTGCGGATCGTTCGCGAGTTGTAGAATCCTATTTTAGGAAAACTTTTATTGGATGCAGTCTACTGCTAGCGTGGCAGTTCAAATGAAGGATGACTCTTGAATCGGTATACTAATTTCTAAACTTGTCCTATTTTCCACTTATTCAATAGCTCTCCTCTCTTGGCCTCCTCTCTTGGCACATGACAAATGTAGTATACCGCATACATCATATAGGATCCAGATAACTATACGCATGCAATAGGGATAATCTACAACTAGATTATGCACAACGAAAAAGAAAGAAACCCTAGCATGTATCTAGGAACATAAACAAGAAGTTTAGGGTTTACCAAATGGATCGTTTCTGTTGGATTGCCACCACTTTCTTGATTAATGGCCGGAGAGCGACCACACCATGCAACTAGCAAGAAGCTCTTGCATATCACCCCATAACTACTGCATAAAGCATGAACTTGATCAGAGAAGGTAATGATGGCTATTGTATGTATCTGTATATTTTCTCTATCACCCATCATGAAAACCCAATATCTATATATAAGGGTTTAGAGATAGAATCCTACACTTACTAGGATTATGAATATATTATCACTAAAATAAGATATTATCCACCGACTTATTTGGGTGTCTATCTCATAACAACAATCAACATACTCCCACTCACACAAATTAGTGGGTGCCATCCATTGCTCCCTGAGCTGACTCCCTACATCATTGACTCCCCAAGTCAAAGTCTCCCGAAGATCTCCTTTCTTTTCAAATTCATGTTCGTACATTGTTAGTGCGGCGTAGACCATTGAAAACCTATAAGCCGGTATCCTTGTAGCCAGATCCACTAGGACCGACACAAGGATCTTCCTAAAACAAAACACAACAAATAAAAACAAAACACAACAAATAGTGTAAGTGTGTGGTATCTCATACCTCAAGATCTGATCAACCATGTGTGCTCAAGTAACTTCCATCCCTTGAAGAATCATATAAGAACACCGCAGTCTACCCTCCATTCATCACACTCTTAGATCTTATTCCCTACATAAATAAGAGTTGAGCAAGCAATGCAATTAGTAGACATGTCAATCAATCTTCCTCTAACCCTGAATAGTTGAGCATAATAATCACCTGCTTTCCTGACACTACCCCATATGTGCGGTATTGTCTCATCGCAGTAGGAAATAATAGCCAAAGTAGCGGATGCTCTTAATAGCCTTCCCAAATAGCACAAAGTCTCTAGGAGTATAGCGACTACCCTCCATTACTATAGTCATTGATAAAGGCTCACACAGTGAAGGAACAGGGATCCATCCCTCGACCTCCTTATATTCGGTCCAAGCACACGTCATATGGCAATGTGCTATGGTATCACTTCCCTCTCCCTGAGAGCACAAATCATTAAATGAATACCGTATGGACATAAGTTCCATCACCCTGTGATGAACTTGTCTAACCATACCCCCTCACGATATGCCATGGATCTCCCAACAAGCCCGCATCTTGTGTGGCAAGTCAGACCCCTACTCTAGCCGATAGTAAACAGGTAAAGTGGACATGGGTCTTCCACTTAGGTCGCTTCAACGTATATGTATACAATAACCTCATCCTAACTCAGTCAGGGCGACCAATAGAGTGCTCCCATTGTTGCCGTACAAAGTAATAAAATAGCATTGTCATTGCTCCAAGCTAAATGATATCCGTCACTCAGTCTCAGCTTGGCAACTACCACAGTTCTGAATGGGATCTCTTGTGTGATAAGATCTACCGATGTAACCTTTTAATGGTGCACCTAGTGCCTTTTGTGCATCCCATACACACCATATACAAATATACTCCATGCCGTGATAATTAGGCAATAGTAAAACATTAGCAATCCCAGATATGCATATATGAAAAAGAATCAAAAAAAATATAATGTCTTATAATGTCGTCATCCATAATATTCCAAGAGGCTAAGGTCTTAACTAAAACAAAAGTTTATCATTAAAGATGTAGCCTCTAAGACTCAAGTGTGTTGCACTAGCCACTTCTCAGCTATTCCCTTTATCAATAGATCTTCAATCATCTGACTCAGAGAGATACACACAACATGACATCTTCCTTCTCTTAGCTCTTAATGAAATGGTAAACAATCAAAATTTTATTCGATTTTCCAAACTAATTTGGGTCTATCGAATAACCAACAGTCAACATAGTATCACAATAGAGAATGACACTATTCTCTACACTTTGAGCTACAGTCAGATTCTCTGAGAATCTACACAATGAGACTGTCTCCAGTGCTATCGTGTATACTGCTGTATTTTCCTCTTCAAGTGGAAAAAGGGTTGTACTCTAATATTTCTTACTACTCCATGAAATGACCCTTTCATTTAGTAAGAAAATATAACCAGAAATCAATGCTCGCCCAGATCACGGGGGCAGTAGGCATCTGAATATGTGCAGCTAAGTGTCTATTCTGTCAGAGCACAATAAACAAGTATAGTCTCAATCAAATATCTGAGGATCCTCTTGACTCATCCCAATGATTCATACTAGGATTGGACCGATGCCTACCTATCAATGCTACTGCAAAGGATGTGTCGGGTCTTGTACACATACATGACTACCAACTATAGTCCTATAAGGTATAATCAACATTCACTTCCTTTCTACTTTCGTGTTGAGACATTGCTCTAAACTTAGACTATGACTCTTAGCAATTGGAGTCCCAATGGTCTCCATGCTGTGCTCAGCCAGTAATATGTCATCAATATGTGATAACAAGACCTCAAACTCTTATCAGCTTAGTGTAGGCAGACATAATTGTCCTGATCGATCATTATAAAACCATAACCCAGTATGATCTAATATAATCAAACAAATACTACACACTAGAATACTATTTCAAGTTATAGGTAGAGATCTTTATCTTGGGCACCATGCACTCAAGTCCCTTGACTTTGAAACATATACGTCGATCCACATAGATCCCCTATTCCAGTTCTCCTAAACAAATGTTGTCTCTAAGTCCATTGGACTAGTTCAAGATTGATATGCACTACAAGAGTCAACTTTCTGTGAAAGTTGATTCTCTCCTAGAGAAACATCTCCTCATAATCCACCCTAAAACTTTGGGTGTATCCTTTCGCTATCAGCTTGTCCTACAATGTTTGATTGTCCCATCCTGTTTGACCTTAAAAACTCATTTGTTCTTAATAGTCTTGCATTCAGCTAGAAGATCCACCAAGTCCCTGACTTGATTCTTCCTCATGAACTCAAGCTACGCTTTCGTTGCTACTTTCCTCTCTTTTGTTGCAGATCAATAAATAGCATCCTCATAAGGTTTAGGCTTCACAATAACATACGATGATGCCACGAATATTTCCCCTTAATATCAAAGTATCATGCAGGTACTAGTCCATGGAAAGATCAATGAGGCAACTAAGATTCCTTAGATGGTCCAAGTCATCTAAATGTATCTTGCTTCTACTGTCTCTGGCTTGTGCAGGAACCATTCTCTTCCATTGCTAGCTTTGTGACAATCTCCTCAATTTCGTATAAACCCAAATCCTAAGCTATCTCTTTGTTATGTGGGAAATCCTCCCTAAGGAACTCAATATCCTACAACTCCCTCAGTCACAGTTCCATCATAGTGCGCATATATAAACACATCCCCAAAATTAGTGTACAGACATACACTTCTTTCCTCTTAGATTTAACTTCCTGAGAAGTAGTATGTGTGTGAGCAATGCACCCACATGGACGTAGTGATCTAACACCGATCCTTGGCTGTCTATGACTCATAGGGTGTAGACTGTATTGATCTAGAAGGTACATGGTTCAGAATATGTAGCCATGAATAGCGCATCTTCCAAAATCAAATGGATAGATATACTAAACTACGTCTAGCAGAGCCATATTCCTCACTTTCGCAACACCATTTTGTTGCAAAATATAGGTTATCGCCAACTATTTGACTTTTCTCCTCTTTTAACATAGTTCCTTGAACTGGTGAGATAGCTACTCTATTTCACAACTAGTAAGCAAAGCTCTAATTCTTTTACTTAATTGATTATCCACTTTGCTGATATAGTGCTTGAAATAAATTCAAGCTCTCAACTAGGTGTAAAATCAAATACACATCACCACAGATAGAGTAATAACCTATAAACATGAGGAATTAATGTGCTGTACTTCGTACATTCATAATATCAGTCTGCATATATCAGAGTATGCTAATTGTAGCGGATTTGCTTCTGGCCCTGCTAAAATACCACCTTGTGATTTCACCAACGAGACTATACTCGTATGTAGACAGATACATCTTGGTACACATATCTAGGATATTACTTGTGGCAAGCCTGCATGTATCCTTCTATGTGACCTGGTCTTACCATAAATTAGATCTAATCTTAATTCACGGTACAAGACAAAGTAGAAGATATACCCGATTATCTTCTAATCAGTCACATTCTAAAATCAACTAAGAGATTAGCTTAATGTCCTATGCGAATTAGAGAATCCAAGAGTAAATCTATGTAAGTCACCCACATATGAGAAACTAACATGAATCCTACAAGTGTAACTACCAAGAGACGATTCCTCATCTATAGTGGGAGTATTACAAGATCTATTTGTTCCCTGAACTCAGAGAAAACCTTTATGCATCGGTGCCTAGCACCATTACATAATCTCCCACTAGATTGTTCTTCTCCTATTTGGAATCTTTTGAACTCAGTGATCAAGTCACTGCTCTACAGATGTAATCAATGAGTCCCAAGTTTTCTCTATTGTGCACCCTCATGCACAAAATGATCAGCTTGTCCGTAGTCAAAATAATTGATCCTTCTCTTATCAGTTGGCTTTTCACCTTTTAATTGACTTCTTTTATTTAAGAATTCATTCTAAAAATCTCCTAGTGTACCCCCTGCAACTAGGCTCTTATCCTTATGCATTGGGTATTCAGCTACCAAAGCCGAAGTATACATATTAGCCTTGAACACATCCTGGTATTTAGACTCCAACTTTACTTTTATTTACACATCCCTCGACATTGTCACCCCTACAATGTGTAATAAAAAGTACTAAATATCTTTCCAAGAGTTTTGTAAAGTCCTAATTACTGCCTAGATCCGCCGATCCTAGCACGACGTAGTTCTAGCCAACTCATGTTCCCTGATCATAAAGGTTATCATCTAAAGCTGAATTCATACTCAGTAGACATATTGTTTGCATCCAACCTAGTAATATGAACATGGATCCTCATCGAAGAGATATATTTGAATCTCGCATTAAGAGCATCCTCAAAGCTCTTTGTTTTTGAATAATCCTCAAACTCCTCGATAAGATCGCTCCTCATTGCAATCCACCCAGTGAACTTCTTGAATGATCTCTCAATTTCTAGACCTTGTACTGATTGGTATCACATAGTTGAGTCTGAGTTGAACCTTATTCCGACTCGAACATTACCGCCCCAGTACTTGCCAAAATCTTTACTCTTAGAAGAAAATAGATCTTCCAAGAGAAATATCTACAATTAATCAGTCCTAGACTGAAGTCTTATGTTGGTACCTCTTTAAGAGAACGACTAAGACACTCAAATTACGAATATGTTAAGGTTATTGGCACTTTACGTGAAGTATTGTTCTTCCCTGAAGAACATTCCATCTCTTCAAGCCATTTATTCTGACAAAAAAATTACATTCCAAAGAAAGAGTAGAAGGCCTAAGAACCGAACCACAATCTTTATGAATATAATTTTAAAATCAGTATAAAGTTTTTGAAATGGAATATTAGATTTCTTAGAGGTAGACTAGATTGTGCAGTTAAATGATAATACCATCTCTACCCGAAATCTGCCACTTAAAATGGTTTGTTTATAAATCAGTATGCATTTGAACATGCGGCATGACAAACATAAACAAGAAATTTCACAAATTTTATTTAATTTTTCTATTTTTATCTTGTCAATTTTATTAGGGTATTTTGTTTCTCATGAAATTGGTATCGAGCCCCAAGCACTACCACTAGAGCAACTAACCTTCACAATCTCTAAGATTTTGTTGGGATTTTATAAATAAAGTTTCTAGCATTTAAAGTAATTTTTCTAGACTTCTAAAGTCCAAAAAGTATTTATGCAAAAATCCTAAAAATAATTTTATTTTGAAATCTAGTGGGCCTTACAATGGAAATTTCTAAAATTTTTGAAGACAAAATAATATATATATATTTTAAATTTTTTGTAGAATTTTTAGATATTTTTAATTAAAAAACATTTATTCCGTAAAATTAGATTATTCAAAAAATTGAAAATATGAAAACCCCTATTTTTACGTGTTTTCCCCTTGGGTTTCAAAACCCTAGGACTGCAGATCTTGTGGTGGCGGCGGTGTTGATGTCAGCTATCAAACAACGGGTTTAGTTGTAGATTAGTGTAAAGTTAGGATCCTCATACTCCTTCAAGTGATTAGTTCTGATGCCTGCTATTCTTCCCTGCACATGAAGAACACGTGAGAGGCTGGAGTTGGGCTCTCCGGTTATTCCTCTAATAATCAAGTTAGTATTTTTACTTGAGTGAGGATTTTAAAAGGTGAGTATTGAAAATATACTCAGAGTTGCAAGATTGCATAGAGATCAGCGAGATCAGACCCCTTACCTTGAGCAACACCTCTTCCATTTATAGTGGCATAGAGGGGCAGGAAGGTAACTTTAGCCAAGTCCAGACAGACAGCTGAGTCGACAGATGCCTTACAGGTGTTGGTCGCTGAAGAAGATGAGTCATCTGGTCTTTTAATGTGGGGATGACAGTAGATGCTAAGAGCTGACTGGGACTAATGCGTCATAAAGGCTATGGGGGCTAGAGTAATGATGATTTTTGTCAGAGCAGTTGATACAAGAGCAATCGGCTATCCGCGAGGGGTTTTAATGAAAATAATGTCTCTTGACTCAGCTCTGGTGGAAAGCTGGCAAGTACCGCCTCTTGAGTTAGCTACGCAAGTTGTCGGTTGGCATGGTAGGCCAAGTTCGAATGCTCGTGGTCTTGATCTGGTGTGGAGGGTGGCAAGTACCACTTTTTTACTCGACTACACAAGTTGTCAGCCTATGCGGTCGACCGCAGAAGTAGCTCGAGTCGTCTATCTCTTGAACATGTTTGATTAGTCATGGAGTGGGACACTCGTCAGCCTCCGAAGGAGTAGTTTATTTGTAGGCTATAACAGTGGCCCCTTTCACTAAA
>JBAKGM010019763.1:0-28351 GCA_037177215.1 Asparagus racemosus | reverse complement strand
GATCCCAAAGGGCACCAAGTTCGAGACCTTCACGTGGCATGTACAGAAGCAAATAAGGCCACAAACTCTTCTAGCGGGCTACCTGGCAATATGGTTGAAGAAGTGTGTGGTCCTGCATCAAGTCTCAGAATCAATGCCTTTAGAGGTATTGTTTCCAGCTGTCGAGTTAGTCGTCAGTCACTTTCTTTCCTTTCAGTAATGGTATAGCGGGCTCCGACGCTTAGTCATTAGCTTCATGCAAATGGGGAAAGGGGCCTTCAAGTGAGATCCCAGTAACCAAGGTTGAATTACCATACACGTATTTGATAACCTGGCTCATCCTTCACCACCCGGATCTGATGATGGCACCCGAGATGGTTGATCTCGATCTTCCCTTGCTACAAACTTTAGAGAAGTGCAAATGAGGAGCAAGGCAATGGCATGAGGTGTCCCGTCAATTCAAGGTCACTAAGTGTTGGGAATTTTTTAAATGTTTCCCATGCTTTTTAGGTCATTATGATGAAGTGCTCATGGATGCTACCTAGCCTAATGGAGACCAAACAATACTGGACCTTGGCTATTTCCGATGGTTGATAAACATTTGCCCCAGTTATCTCATCTTCCGAGTCAAGAACTCTTGCAGCATCAAGCCTTATCTTCCCTGCCGGTTCTCCTGCCAATTCAGCTATGATCAAATTTACGTTGAAAATCTGAATCAGGCGATGAAGACCCACGGAGGCCTTGTTGACGGTGCGCGCGCTTGGTATTGGAGTATCAGCGGCTATACCAATGCAAAGTTTAACCTTTCTACTATCGAGCCCAAGCTTCAAATGACTTTTTTATACTGTAAATGGCTCATTACGGCTAACGCTTCCGTCTCAAGAATTTCTAAAGCTGAAGTGGAGCGAAGAAGAGAACCAGCGCCAACTCATGTCTCCCCACGAGCCACACCCTCTCAGAAATCCAGAGGCAAAAAGAAGGTTGTTCGGGAAGAGAGCGACGAAGAATCTTTTGACAAAATAGCCCGGACTTCTGAAGAAGAAGAAGAAGTCATTTGTCGTGAGGGGATCCGCATAAGGAGCGAAGTGGTAGCACCTCCTTCTTCTCGTTGTTTTCCAACTCGATAGGATGAACTAGCCCAGGTTTCTCGCCACTTTCCATCTCCTCCTAGGCATCCTTTGAAACGAACTCGAATGAAGGTCCTTTTCACTTCCCCCAATATAATGATTGTTGAGACCGGGGAAGAGGAAGAAGAAGAGAGGGAGGCTTCTGAGCTCATTTTCTAGAAGAGAGTCCACCCATCGACAACTGTGCCTCAGCCAACTCCTATCTTGATGCGTCGAAAGAAAGTCGTGCATAGGCCTCAGCGCCCAGTTCTAGCGGCCACTGACTTCCCAATTGGGGGAGGAGGTAAAATTTGTCAACTTTTAATTTTACCATCTCACTTGTGATTATTTATCACTTATTTTCTTTTCTTCTTTTTTTCTCAGAAAGCTCTAAAGAAGGTGAAATTCCATTTGAGTCTTCCCCTCCGTCACCCTTCATCTATGAAGAGTCAGGCTTCACGACCCAAATATATGAAGCTATGGATGAGGGTGCTTCGGATATTGTCATTGGCAGAGACGTTAACATTCCTCCTGCTCTCGAGGCTGTCGCTGCAGTTATGAATACCTCATCTAGGTGGCAATTCAAGGAATTGAGAGGGTCTGAATTTGTTCCTCCGCTAATCGCTTGTGCGCTTCATGTTCTTTTAGAAAAACTTCAAGAAATGGACGCCAGTGCTAGCCGAGCGGAATCAACTCCTGGTATAAAGTCTGATCTTTACTTTGTTTTTTTTCTTCTTATTGAAAATCTAATATGTTGTAGCTGCAGTAGTGGAGGAACGGGCTGAGGGAAGGGCAACTCCAGACGAAATGTTTGGGGATCTCGCTGAATCCATGGAATCGGCTCCGGGTACATATATTGTCCTAATTTTAATATATGTATATGTACTTATACTAACACCCAGTTTGTCTTACCAATGTCACAGTGGAAGAATTGATGGAGATGGAGCACGTGCGTGAAGAGGGTCTCGAGGAGTTCTCTGAACCAGGCTTAGCTCAGATGATCTCTGTTTCTGAGTCCAATCACAACCTAATTTTTGATATGTTATCGAAATAGGCTTAGAGAGAAGCCAGCCCTTCTACACGTACGTGTCTTATTATTTAGATCCTCTTAATTATCTTACCGATAGTTGATAACTTAATGGTATTTTCACCCACAGGCCCCACCACTACTACCACAGGGCAGACTGGAGAGTCTCTGTTCTGAGTTTGGGGGTTCAACCTCCCACTTCTCAGGACGAGTCTCCTATTGTCTCGCCTATCGTTGAAGGGTCTCTCGTTCAACCTAGACCACCGGCTACTCAAGCCGAACCTGAATCAACTCTGGTGGTTCCCAAGGTTGAACCAACAAGCGCGGGGTAAATAGTCTAAGCTGAGGGATCTTCTAGCCACATCGATATATCTCCTGACCCTGTCTTTTATAAGAGTTTTAAGATTTAAGACCTTCCGAAACTCACATTTCTTCTTTCACAGTGCCTTCTTCCGTATTATACAATTCAATCAAGGCGTTGATGTCGAATGAAGATCTGGAGAAGGCGATCATCAGCGCTGAGCTTGAAGGCTTTGCCTTTCTTCTCAATAGTGTTATAGAGAGAGTCGTTAACAAGGGCTTCTCCTTTGGCTCTTTCAAGTGACTTCTCGATCGGTGTGTGGCAGTTATAAGGTAAGAAGGCTTCTCCGACGTGGCAGACTTTATTGCAGAAGATCTGATTCATCTAGAACAAGAGCTGGAGAAACTTCTAAGACTACGATCCGAAGATGCTTCTTATTATATTGCTTCCTAGGTCGAGTCTATCATAAGAGCTAAAGAAGCAAAGCAAGGAGCTGCTAAGCAGAAATTATGTCAATTGCAGTCTCAATCTGAACGTATTAGGGCAAGTCTGAATACCAAAGAAAAGACCAAAGCTGACTTGTTTTAATCTGTTGAGCTGCAAGATGTTGAGATTGCTCATTTAAGGAAAGCTCTCGAAGATGCTAAAGAGACGCGGACTCTTCTAAAGATCGACCTAGCTGGAGTAGAGAAGTCTAGCTCTAAGTTAACCGAATAGCTAAAGACCTCTGATGAAAGGTCCACTAAGCTGGAGCGAGAGATTATTCAGCTTCTAACTCCTGAGGAATCCTTGAGAGTTTTTTTAGAAAGGGAGTTAGAGCAAAAGTATTAGGAGGAGCTCTCAAGCATGGAAGAACGGATCCGCCACCGCCAGTTATCTCGCAAAAAACACTTTTGTTAGCTTTTATTATTTAGCCAACACTTTGTATTTCATTATTCATGAAATAAAATTTACATACATTACATCATTTATTCTGTTTTGAATAAATGAGCATAATCTTGATAGGACTTTTAGCAAACCCTCAGCCATCAACGGATTTGATAAGCCTTTACCAACTACCGTTTGAGTTGGGCTAGCATGTAGATTATCTAAATTCGTTCTACATGTAACGTTGTGCTAAGAGAATGAAATCTTTTAGACTTTTTACTACGATATCGAATACGTAGAGTTGGTCAGTTGTCACTGATATTGACTATCCAGCAACGTGTGTGAGATACTGACTTATTCTTGGTTTAAGGACAGGAATAACACCTACTACGCATAAATAGGCATAGGTTTAACAGATCACTCGGTCAGTAATGAGACTGGCTATGTATTGAATATATATAGACTTTGTTTGCTATGATACTGAATTCGTAGACTTGGTCAATTATCATGGGAATTGACTACCCAGCGGCGTGTGTTAAATGCTAACTTATTTCTGGTTTAAGGACAGGAATAACACCTACTACACATAAATAGGCGTAGATTTAAGCTTTTGAAATTATTGTCTTCTCTTGGGGCAAAGAGAATCCTGTTATGTTTTCTATTGGGGCAAAGACGAACCCGTTGTGTTGAAGAAGAAGAATGTATTTTCTCATATTCTGCTTCGATTAAGAACTCCTTGTTCACATGAACTGAGAGTTGAAAGATTCTTGACGCACGTGCGTCAGGAAATCTATAAGGAAACTCAAAGTGGGATCTCCACTTCAAGAATCAAATTGGAGTTGGACCACGTGGCTTTGACTTAGAAAATTGGGCATTTTAACTCACGTGAGTAAAAGGTGAAATTTGGATGAAATTTGGAAAAAACCAAACATTCAAATTTGTCTCTTCTTGGGGCAGAGACGAACCCGATACTCATTCGCAAAAAGAATTGAGAAAGGATTTTGATATTGTTATTGGCCTTAGCTGTGGTGGGTCTGGCCAAATGGGAGTAATGATAAAGAAATTTTGATTTTGGTCTAACTGTTCGAAGGTTTGACCAAGTTGGAGTTTTGGTAAAGAAATCATGATTTTGGTCCTAACTGTTTGAAGGTTTGACCAAGTGGGAATTTGGAGATCATTACTATTCAAAAGTCTGATCATACAAAATTGGTGAAGTGTATTTCTTAGCTATTAGGATGTGATAAAACTGGGTCCTTCACTGTGAAACTGATTATCCTGAGCACACTAAGGATAGTATTTCTTCAGGAGCTTCCCATTAATTGGCATCATCATCTTATCACCGTTTTGGGTGATTAAGTGATATGCTCTATTTGAGTAGACCGTATTAATTATAAATGGTCATTTCCATTTAGTCTGGTATTTGCCTTTTGGACGGCTTTGGGGTAATGACCCATTCATCGATCAAGGCCTGGATCTTGTCCTTGAGATGGTAGCACGACTTTGTCAGATAGTGATCTACTCTATGGAATGCACAGTACCTCGGATCCGTGACTTTACTTACCTCCTCCTCGTTCATGACCTGTGGTAGCTAGATCTTATTGTTCCTCAGAAGGTATTTGAAGATACCGGGAACTTCGTCTTCCTTGATGGAATAGACTTTAGAGAACCTTGATTCTGACAACTTCTGATTTTGAGGTCGTTGGTGCCATTTGGGCTGCGATTGTTGTGGCGTGCCAACTGCTTTCGCCTGCTCTTTCCCTTTGCTGCTTGGGACGAAATTCTATTTGTGTACATATGCCAATTGCTAGCCTCTTTTTGCCTTTTTCCTCTTAAGGAATTGCTCGGCTTGTTCTCCTCGATGCTTCATATCTTCCCATGTAGTCGGTGCTACAAACCCCATGGCTTCTAACAACTCTAAAGAAAGATTGTTGTGACATGTTTGCAGTATGAACTCTTCTGTGACTGGTTCCCTGCAGTTCATAGCTTTGTTACGGAAGCGTTTGACGAAAGCATCGATCGACTCTCCACATTTCTGCTTCTCATCTAAGAGAGTTCCAATTGAAACTTCATTGTCATCGTCAAAGAAGTTGTTAAGAAAGGAACTCTCCATGTCGTCCCAGGAGTTGATGCTCCCAGTCTTAAGTCTTCGATACCAATTGAAGGCGGCCCTGCAAAGGGTACCTACGAATGACCGAACCATCAAGGGCTCCTTTCCCGAGATCACACCCAGATTAGATTTGAAGTAGATTAAGTGTTGTGTGGGTGAGCCTCATCCATCAAATGGTATGAAGTTAATCAAGTTGAACTTTTGTGGGTACGGAATCGAGTCCTATTCTCTCGGATATGGACATGGAATTCCTGTCTTTTTAACTTCTTGAGCGAATAATAGGCATTGATTTTGCCTTCAAGCTCTTTTATTTTTCTACTTTCATCCTCCCCTTGTTTCAGAGGTGGGTCGATGATGATGGTTTCATCCACTTCCGTGTTACTCTCTTCTATATTGTGAGCGACATGGTGACTAGGTCTGCCTTGTTGATTGGACCCAAGTTGTGCAGCTTTCCGGCCTTGTAACTCCCTTATCTGCTGCATGGCTAGCTTCATCTCTGTCTTCATTTCGGCCCTGAGATCTTCTCTCTAGTTAGCTAAGGCTTCTTGTAACATTTGAGCTAGCATTTCAGGAGTAATTGTATAAGCTTCTCTAGCCTGACCGACACTCGACATCGTGTCATCGGATACTATTGCTGAGTAGGCGTCGGAAACTTCATCTTCAGATGAATCACTTTCATGCATTCTTCAATAATCCCTGTGTTGTGTAGCTCTCAGTTGCAACTGAGATATTCTCTGGGAAATTTGGGCATTGACTTTTTCTTCAAGAGTAAAGTCAGGATCTGTGTCTTTTGCAGCCTTTCCTTTCCTTTTGTCTACCATGTTAATGGTTACTTCAGGGAATTCATCTTGTTGGATGGCAGATCTTCTCCTTCGAAGTGTCTTGGCCTTGGGTTCGACTCTTCCACCATTGGCAGAGAAAGCCTTTCAAATACTGAAGCTCTTTGTGGATGCGTTTCTGACTTGGAGTAATCACATCCTGATAGCAATGTCTTAATCAGGCGTGCACACGAGCAGGAACAATTTGTTTCATCAATTATCCTTTTTTGTTTATTGCCACCTCCAGCCTAATGGCGTGGTCGATTAGGGTGATGTACTGCTTGTTGTGAACTGTCTGGATTGCACTTCCACCCCTAAGTGTAACATTGTCTTCGATCGGAAGACACGTCTTCTTTTGGGGGCGTTGACCCTTCGACCTAGCACATTTCTTAGAAGGTACTTCTGGTTGTTTGTAAACTAAAGTAGTCCTTACATGAATCAACATGGTATGGTCATCTCTTGTGACGCTGCGGATTACACGCTTCCCTTTAGTAGTCTCGAGGACCACCTACGGGATGCTCAAACGAGACGCGATAGGAGCGCCAGTGGGGTTCTGGGCACGATCCCTAGTCTGTTGTCCCAAGTGTTCCTTCACTTGTGCTTTGCCTTAGTTTTCGAGCTGTGGACCAAGGCAATTAAATACCGAAGTTGTATTCTCGAGCTTTGTCGTTGATATGACAGTAGGAGAAGTAGACGGATGCCGCCGAGGAGAACTCCCTTGATCTAGACAGTTGTAAGTGTCTGGACTGGCATTTCTTTGGCCAAGACAGTTTAGACTATCTCAGTTAAAGGCTCTTTGGCCGAGACAGTTAGAAGTGTCTTGGTCAAAGGCTCTTTGTCCGAGACACTTTGGACTGTCTCGGTTGAATGCTCTTTGGCCGAGACAGTTAGAAGTGTCTCGGCCAAAGGCAGAGCCTTGGGCCAAATTCTATTCTGTATGCTGTGCAGATTTTGTGATCCAAACTTTGCAGCTTTGAATTGGTCCCTTAGTTGATTTCAACTCTTGTGCCTTGTGTATAATAGCATGCGCAAGAGCGACACGTGTATGACGCTTTTGGGCACGTTCTTTCCTCATCAAACAGGTCCTCTTGATGGGAATCCACTCCTCTTTGATTGGAGTGCTAGATTATTAGAGCTGAGGCGCTGGTATTTCTTGACGCCTCTGAGTACGTGAGTTCATGTAGTAATAAACTCCGTCTGTCGACTCCATGGCTTTCGCAAATTGGCGGGCCATCTTCTGACGATGTCTCTAACAAGCTCTCTTCGATAGAGTTGCGGGGATCTTGAAAGATGACTCTTTCTTTGAAAAAGAGTTATCACGAGTAGAGCTCCCAGCTTTGCAAAATGCTAGGGTATTGTTGCGAGGGGAAACCTTCGCCACAATTAGGTGAGATTCATCACCCTTAATGACAAGTCGGATGTCCCTCCTTGGAGATGAAATCCTCCGTTGCTTGTGAGGTGAGGAGGATCTTGATGAAGAGGGGGAGAAGTACTCTTCAAACTTGGCTTGGTCGAAGACGTAATCGAGTCCGTCAACCATAAGTTCAGCATGATCGCCATTCAGCTGCGACATAATAGCCTCAACATTGAGACTATTGGCTCCCACTGTGGTCGCCATCGTGTTTAGGCCTAGAACGAGTTGGTTCTTTGATGTTTCCATTCCAAAACATTTCAAAATGAAAACAGGTGAAAGATTACACGTGTAACTCACTCTATTACAAAGAAAACAAAATCTTACTCTCGTACAAAACTCGAATAGAACTTACTATGTAGCGAGCTCCTACTTGTGTGGGTTCTTTGCCTGTGCCGGGGACACGTCGTCTGTGGACCACCAAGCAACAATTACCGAATTGATAAAGTTGAATTTCTGTTTCACTAAGGAAACAAGAAATTAAGTAAATATCTTAGCTAAGTAAGATATCTACTCTTCCCAAGATTTAAGTCTAAGCTTAAACTCAAGGAATCTCTGAGTGGAATGCTCTTGAACTCTCTCTCTCTCTCTGCTCTGTTGAAGTCAGGATTTAACTCTCCAAAATCTCCAAATTCTCAGATTCAAGAAGCTAAAATTCTAGATGCCCCCAATCAATGGGCGTAGGGGGCTATTTATAGCCTTTGGGTGGTGTAACCTGCCAGAATTGCGTAGTGGGCGAGATACTTTTTGTGTCTCGCCACCAAAACTGTCTCGGCCATTTGCGAGATAGTTTACACTGTCTTAGTTGAAGGATTTTAGTTTCCAGGCTGTTGTAACCACTCTCCCTGCTTTAAATGCACGTTTAATGCCCCATTTATACACTTAGTGAGCGTCTTTTAAGGATGTAACCGCCCACTAATGCAAATGAACGTCCCCACATGTTGAAAAGGTCAAATAGGACCCATAAATTATAATAAAACACGTGGAAAATGGCCTGGACACAAAAATGTGTCTCGGCAATAGCCCGGACACAAAAAGCGCCTCGGCAATGGCCCGGACACAAAAAGTGTCTCGGCAATGGCCTGGACACAAAAAGTGTCTCGGCAATGGCCCAAACACAAAATGTGTCTCGACAATGGCCCGGACACAAAAAAGTGCCTCGAACATGGCTATGCCAGTTTTACCCCTGTGGTTGATTTCCTTAGGGTTTGATGATGTGGTTCTTCAATCTTCTCATGATTAAATCACACTTGGGTTCATCAGCAATTTCCGATGCCTACAACTACTCTGTACGAAGATCTTTCAAGGTGATTGCAAGGGGCTCCATCTCCCAAATGGGATCTTTGTCTTGGTCAGGTTCACTATCTGCCTCATTATCACTATCGAGATCTTCAAGAATGACTAATTCGATTGAATGCTTTTCATCATAAAAGAGGGAGTTGGTGAAGTAGTTCTCCACTCCTTTAAAGGGTTGCTTCTTAGCATAAACCTTTTTGACCACCTCCTGATCATTGACATACTTGAATCATTAATGAAGTATCGATGGAATGGATGTCCTAAAAGTAGGTTATAGTGTGTTTCTATATCAATGACGTAGCATGTTACTACCATTTTTAAGTCGTCAAGCTAGCACTTGAGATAAAGTTTTTCCAGTGACTAGCTACTGTTGTCCAAATATGGTAGCAAATATTTTTGTTAACTTGTATAGAAAAATGCCAAAGAAGCAAAGGAGCCTCTGAGGTATAATGCTTAAGATAGATCCTAGATCGGTATGGATCCATTTGACCTTGGTTGAATCGACATATCTCGTGTAGTAGTGATGATGGTCATTGATAAGCATGTCTTTAGGAGTGAAGGTGATGCAAGGCACTTGTTGTATCCCTTGATGACATTGGTAGCATTGCCTTTGATTATCAATAAGAGGAAGTTCAGGCACATGAGCAAGGAACACCTTATTGTCCATCAATGCTTCCCTTAAAGCTTCCCTCGTATCCTTAGACGAACATAGAATTTCATGCAAGGTTATACGAGTCGGGATGTTGGTCAGTTGAGCCAATATATCATACCAGAATGGAGCTCCGAGTCTAGTAACTGACAGCTTCAATGTTTTGTCAAAACACGTCTCCTTTTATTTGGTGGACTTGAGCAGCATGGAAGGTCCTGGTTGGTCATACTTCTTAGATGTCCTTGCCAGATCTAATTCCAATAGGTGGATCCTGGTTCGGTTTTGCCACCATGGCCGCTTTCCCTTTCTCTAAATCTATCATTGAGGAATCCTACAAAGAATCTTCACCTACAATTGCAGAGATAGTGTTGCAAGTCTTTATCTTGCCCTTAACTTTTGTATGGGGCATTGGATTGAGAAAAATCTAATGTTCATCTTTGAGAAGATTAGGATGAACACACAACACCTGTCCATTATTGGTTCTGTGAGGGACAAAGCCTTTACTCTAACGACCCTGTCGATTATGATTGGCTAGCTCCATCCTTGCTGCGGGAATAGGAGTGACCCTATTCAAAACCTAAGTCTTTGACATAGAACCGAATTGAAGGGTCATCATGTTGGCAGTAACCTTCTTCTGCTCAGGTCGAAGCTTGAGAATCCCAGAATCCATGAACGTCTATATTTTATCCTGGATGATATAATTGTTCTCTGTCGGGTGTTCAACATTCTGTGATAGAGGTAATGGTAAGGATCATCGTCTTCCCAACTTCTCCAGAACATCATGCTTCTAGAAGCTTTTGTTGATTACCATTGTTAAGCACATGGAAAATAGCGACGGTATGCTCGTCTTTGAAAGTGTAACTACATTAGGTACCCTTTCGAGAATCTTTCTTCTATTTGTTAGGTTTCTCAATCTCAATATCAAATGACTCGTTTACATTTGATTGGGAAGAATATCCCTACTTATTCTTATCCCCTTTACGATTGGAGCGGGGATCAAATTTGTTGAAGCATTTAGCAGATTTCTTAGCAATTTCTTCCTGCTCCATCAAATCTTTCCATGAGTTAGCATTGACAGTGTCCATGTAAGCTTCTATCTGACTCAAAAAATTGTGCCGACAAGTTTGGAGCAACATCGATAATGGCATATTGCGACATTGCAATGTTAAATTACAATACCATTTAATATAATCTCTGTCTGAGTCTTCGCCCTTTTGCTTCTCGGAGAGGAACTTAGCCATGATCACATCAAATTGCTCTTCATAGAATTGAGATAGGAATTATGATTCTTGATCGGCCTAGAATTTGATGGAACCTTTAGGCAAATTCCAGTTAGGATTAGCTGATCTTATCCAATTGAGTGGGACTTGGTTCCTAACCCATTTAAGCTTTGTTTGCTATGTAAAAGCGTTAAGCTGGTTTCTAGAGGTCTACAAGAATCTTCACCTCATGTTTCACCTTTTGTGGACTTGACATCTCAGATTCTTACTGAGAGGAGAGGGCATCTTCTTGATTCGATGGCTCCTTCATGGTGATTGATCTCTTCCCTTTTGAAGATCTCTCAAGGGGCTAAGAGGCAAGCAACAACTGTTGGATCATATTTTTGAGTCTCTCGAATTGCTCGTCAGATAACTTTTTTTAGGCCTCGACCTGTCAAATAAGATTGTTGTGGGCCTCTTTGTCTGCCATGTCTACAATCCACCCCCACCATTGACTTGAGCTAAGAGTTGCATTCGATGCTATGGCAGAATTGGTGTCACTAGCAGATGGTTGAGGAAACTAGTGGAGCATGCATCCTCAAGAGGGAATAATCAAAGGGGATCGTCACATGTTGCCTTGGCCTAGTATGACAAAAAACACCATTGGTCTTTAGAAGTATACTCCCTATGCTGGGAGAATAGATTGGATAGGAAGGACGATCATCCTCTTCTTCACCTTCCTCCTTGGTCACACTAGTCATATTAATTGTGAACTCTTAGAGATCGGCTTTGTTCTTTCGGAGCATGGCCGCCATTTATTCCTAACCTCTAAAGGCTTTGGAACTAGGCTGAGACTGCTAAACGCTAATTCTTTTGCAAGTGGGACTTGCATTGATAATTGGTTTGAACTGCTGTGACAATCTCTTTGAGGATCGGACAATGCTGACATTAAATTACCCTCCTTAGAGAAGGAAACTTCTTAGATCAGAGGGAGTCTCAGTTTGGCTGAGACTGCTAGACATTACCTGTAATAAAGAGATGTGGATAACGCTGACGAATATCGTCCTCTCTCTCCCATGTCACCTCACCAGGTCCACGGTGTCCCAAAGATACCAAGACTAACAGGATAGTCTTATTCTTGAGGACCTTCTCTTGTATGTCCAAAATCTTCATTGGTCTCTCCTCATATGATAGGTTTGTCCCAATCTGAAGCTCTGCGATGTCTAGGAAGTGGGTCTCATCTGCACATATCGTCGAAGCTGCAATACATGGAACACATCATGCACTTCCTCCAACAATGGGGGCATAGCTAGCCTATATGCCACCTCTCCTACTCTCTCCAATATCTCAAATGGATCAATAAAATGTGGACTAAGCTTCCCGCGGCTGCCAAATCTGATAACTCCTCTAGTTGGGGATATCCTCAAGAAGACACGCTCTCCAACCTGGAACTATAGAGGTCTCCTCTTAGCATCAGCCCAACTCTTCTGCCTATCCTAAGCTGACTTAAGGTGATCCCGTATCGTCTTTATCTTCTCTACTTCTGCAAATCATCTCAGGCCCTAACAGTCACCGCTCACCCAAGTCATCCTAACAGGTAGGAGATCTACATTTTCTTCTATATAAAACCTCATAAGGCGCCATCTGGATGCTGGCTTGGTAACTACTATTATAAGAGAACTCCACCAAGTGTAAGTGGTCTTCTCAAAAGCCCTTGAATTATAGCATGCATGCCAGTAACATGTTCTCCAGAATCTATATAGTCCTCTCTGATTGTCCATCTGTCTGAGGGTGGTAAGTCGTGTTGTATCTAAGTCTAGTCCCAAGGCACTGCTGCAAGCTCCTCTAAAAGTGATAAAAATCGTGTGACTCTATCGGACACAATGCTAATTGGTACCCCATGCAAGCGCACTATCTCCCTCATGTACAACTCCGCTAACCACTCCATCATCTGTCCAACTCGAAATGGTATGATGCAAGCCGACTTGGTGAGTCGGTCTACTACTACCCATACTGTGTTGTTCCCCTTCTGGCTCCTCAGCAGTGCTGCGACAAAGTCCATCGTAACGTGTTCCTACTTCCACTTCGGAATAGGAAGGGGTTGCGATAACCCTGTAGTCCTCTAATGCTCAGCCTTCACCTGCTGACATACTAATCAATTTGACACAAATCGGGCTATCTCCATCTTCATTCATGACCACCATTAATGCTCTCTCAAGTCCCGATACATCTTTCTTCCACCTGGATGAATAGAAAGCACCGAACTATGTGCCTCCTCTAGCAACTCTCTCCTGACATCGCCCTTAGGTGCACACAATCTACGACGAAATCGTAAGGATCCATCCTCATGTATCTGTAGATCAGTTTTCTCCCCAAACTCCACTTGTTTCTTAAACTTTTGATACCGAGCATCCTCGAACTGGGTAGCCTTGATCCGGTCTACCAAAGTTGACTGTAACTGCTGACACATCAACTGTCCCCCTACTCTAGGTAAAATAGTCTTCATATTCATCCTCCAGAACTCAGCTAACAACTCCCGCTGCCTGCTAAGTCTCATTGCCACAGGCTTCCTGCTTAAATGATCTAGCACTATATTAAACCGTCCTGGGTGATATTGCAAATCAACATCATAATCCGCCATTAGCTCTAACCACCTGCGCTACCTCATGTTGAGCTCCTTCTGAGTAAAGATATACTTTAAACTTTTATGGTCTGTATACACCTCCACTCTCCGCCCCAAAAGATAGTGCCTCCAGAGCTTCAATGCAAAAATGACCGCCACCAACTCTCGATCATGAACTGGATAGTTCCTCTCATGTGTCTTCAGTTGTCTAGATGCATAAGCTACTACATTCCCATGTTGCATCAGAACACAACCTAAACCCAAACCGGAAGCATCTGTGTACACTATAAATCCTCCTGACTCGTCTGGAATTCTCAAAACTAGAGCTATCGTCAACTTCTTATTCAACCCATCAAATGCTGCTTGACACACCTGAGTCCACACAAATTTGACCACCTTTTGAGTCAACTTAGTAAGTGGTCCTGCAATCTTAGTGAAATCTTTTATTAATTTCCTGTAGTATCTAGCCATCCCTAAGAAACTTCGCACTTCTGTCACAGATGTTGGCAGTTTCAACCTCAACGCCGCATCAACTTTCTTTTGGTCCACAGAGATACCTGCTCCTGAAATCACATGCCCCAAGAAGGACACTTGCTCTAGCCAGAACTCACACTTATTCAATTTTCCATAGAGCTTCTCCTTCCACAAGATTTCCAACACAGTCTGTAGATGCTCTGCATGATCTTCCTTGGTCTTGGAGTATACAAGAATGTAATCAATGAACACCACCATAAACTGGTCGAGATACTGAGAAAACACCTTGTTCATCAAGCTCATAAATGTAGATGGAGCATTTGTCACTCCGAATGGCATCACTAGAAACTCATAATGCCCGTACCGTGTGCGGAATGGGTATGTCTTCCTTCCTCACCTTCAGCTAATGATAACCTAACCTGAGGTCTAGCTTAGAAAACACCCTAGCTTCTCCGAGCTGATCAAAAAGGTCATCAATCCTGGAAATTGGGTACTTATTTTTTATGGTAACCCGATTCAACTCCCTATAGTCAATACACATCCTCCGGCTACCATCTGGCTTTAGCACTAATACTACTAGTGCTCCCCAAGGTGAAGTACTAAGCCTAATAAATTTTTTTATCGAGATACTCCTGGACCTACTTTCGTAATTTCTCTAAATCTTCTATCGGCTTTCGATAAGGTGGCTTAGAGATAGGTGCAGCTCCTTGAATTAGATCAATGACAAACTCTATGTCTCTATCTAGTGGCAGACCTGGCAACTCATCAGGAAAAACATCAAGAAACTCCTCGATAATTTCTAGTATAGGATTTTCCTCTCCCTCTATCTAGGCTAATACTCTGTCCATGCCTGCTCGATACTCTAGCTGCTCCATTACTTTGCTACTACTCATAAACTCAAACTCTGGGTGATCTGGTATCTTGAACACGATGCTTCTGCATCTATAGTCGATAATTGCATGGAAGTTGTAGAGCCAACCCATCCCCAAAATAACATCGAACCCGTTAGTGTCAATCACTAACAAGTTTGCAGATAGCTCCCTACCACAGACTACTACAGGGCATCTCTTGCACTCCCTACTAGACATTAACACCCCACTACCTGAATGGATATTCCAGCCTGCATCTAAACTATCGCATGGTATGGTATGCCGTGCCACGAACTTAGCGGATATAAAATAGTGTGATGCCCCAGAATCAAATTGGGTAAATGCAGGGACTGAATAAACCAAAATGGTACCTGTGACCACATCACCGGATGTATCTGCCTGCTCAACCGTAAGTGTCAGAACCTAACCCCGTCTCTGCTGCTGCTAATCCTGCTGACCATATTGTCCCAGAATCCTCTGCTGATACTGTGGCTAGTACGAGTGCTGAAACTGAGGACCTCTCCACTGTCTCTGGCCTCGAAATTGTTGCCCGCTCTGATGTCCTCAGAACATCTGCTGCTGAGTGGGAAGTGATGGCCTCCACTGTTGTCCACCTTGTCTAGCCTAGCCTGTTAGTATTATTGCTCCATCTGAGACTCCTCTTGAAACTTCCCTACTAGGGCAAGCGGTAAGCTGATGATCCGCTGCCCTGCATGCTAGGCACAACCCGTTAGCTCTCTTGCAGTCCTTCATGAAGTGCCCCGGCTTGCTGTAAAAGTGACAAATTATTTTGGTTGGCTGTGGAGCTAGTCTCGTAGTCCTTGTCTACTAGCGCTTGGCTGGTGCTCCTCCCATCTGAGGCTTGTGCTGGCCCAGATGACTGTCCCATAGGGCGCTTGTTGGCCCCTCTCTTCACTGAGTTCATGATCTCAATCAATTGTTCTGCTTTTCGAGCTGCCTCTAAGACATCAACATAAGTCTCAACACCCATCTAACTATAAATCTGAGTCTGGATCTCAAAATTAAGACCTTGCATGAACATTTGTCCCTTTTCCACCTCATTAGACACCATGCCTGGAGCAAACCTGCTGAGCTTGGCAAATTTAGCTGCATACTCATCTACAATGCTACCTCTCTGTCTCAGAATGACAAACTACATCTGCATCTCAAGGCAAGCTGTCCTAGGGAAAATGTTGCTAGGAAGCTCTCTCAAAATGTCTCCCATGAAATCGTCTTAGGAAGCGTCTCCTCCTCTGCATCCCACCAAGTTCTAGCTACGTTTACGAGCTACAGCTGTACAATATCAACTATATCTTCGTCTAATATTTTTGATAATCTCAATAGGTAGTCCATGGTCTGCAAACACATCTCGGCCTCATATTCGCCTTCGATCCCAGCGAAGTGTCGTGGGTTGAGCTTCTGAAAATCGAACACATTACCCAGCCTTGCAGCTCGCTGCTACCCATCCCTTTGGCGATTATGAGCGACCAACTCCTTAATCGCTTCTGCAAGGTTAGCCTGATCGACCTACTGTCCCTCAGGCCCAACTGGAGTAGTGGGACAATGTTTTGGGGCTATAGTGATCACCTGAAATGAGATTAATCAATATTAGGACTTGAGAATCAAGGTATTAGGAGTCAAAAATGTATTTCTGAAAAGGAAGAAACCTATTCTGTACATGCTCTGTTTTCAGCCTGATCTTAATTTTTACTTATATACAGGACGAGACAACAATTATCAAACTTAGCTCTGATCCCATATAAAAACCTTGTCACACCCAGTTCCAAAGTGTAATAATTTGGGACGTGACTCAGCTGGTAATGCAACCGTGCAATCACATTCACACCTCTAGACCATTCTTTATACAGATATATTTCCAAAAACAACAACATAGAGCATGTAACTAAGATAACACAAAAGATAGATAGACAAAGAATCTCTTAAAGACAAAGTTCTACTACAAGTCCACAACTGTCCAAAATGGAAAAGAGAAAAAATACATCATAGTCTGGAGAACCACATATGGCTCAAAGAAAAGTCTGAATTTAAATTACTACCTAAACAACTGAGCTGGAAAAATGGATAGGATAGAAGGTGATAATTGCTGCTGGGCCTGATCCTCAAAGTATTCTTGATTCTGCGCAGAAAGAACAGTCCCCAAGTCTGGGGTGTCCGAACCCCAGGCGGGTCAGAAAACTCCTAACAAGTATGTCAAATGAAGAAATTGTGCGTGTGTAAGTGTACGTGGCGGATATAAAGAAAAGATGAAATCTCGATTACATGTGGTAAAGAAAAATACTAACTGTAGATGTCAAGATAAAGTCTGCCACACTGTACACAAGCACATTATTATTATCTTCGAAGTTATTTGACTTAGAAGAGAATATTTTCATGTATATAAATCAGCTTCCCGTAAACTGTCCCGAGAACACGGCTTCAAGTCAAGTATTTGCCTTTGGCCCTTATATATATATAACTTAGGATATCGAGAATGCGCATGGGCCCGCTTATATACACTTTATATTCTCCATCCAATTCCCATTTATTAAACCCCATAGTTATCTATTTATTTTAAGTGACTGTACATGAAATGTTATTTATTAACCAAAGAGTTATCGTGGAACGGATTCCGTAAAACTATGAAAAATAACCGTGACCCAGAACATGTCCAATCAAGATGAGTGCGTTGTCTACTCAATGCTATTATAATAATACTAATAACGAAGAGAAAATCCTCACGCTGGGATATGGATGTCGAGAGTATAGCCATGCTATGATAGCACACTGATGATTTATATTTTTGACGGAAATCGTCATCATGCACAGTCGACCCTATAAAATGTCACTAGGTGATCAAACATATCATCAGGTGGTCCAACAAGCATCAAGTGACCAAATAATATTCTCATTCACCATAGCCCAAAATAAAAATAAATAAATAAATAAATAAATAACATAATATAATTATTTAGTGTCAAAATGGGTCAAACAGTACCAAAACTAAATTTTTGGTGAATAAAAGGCCTAACGGGTGTAATTTGAGTTATAAAACCAAACGGGTTTGGAATTTGAGTCACAAACCCAAACGAGTCTGGGTCAGGAATTTGAGTTATAAACCCAAACAGGCCTGGAATTTGACTTATAAACCCAAACAGGTCTGGAATTTGAGTTATAAACCTAAACAGGTCTGAAATTTGAGCTATAAACCCAACCGGATCTAGAATTTGATATTGGATCATAACAGGGTCGGGTTTGAATTCACATCATACCCAAAGAGTTTTTAAAAAAATGATAGAAGAAGGGATTCGAACCCATGACCTAAGGACACCACCTAAACACAACTTCAAACATTACTTTGTGAAAAAAGTGACGGCCAAAATTTATTTAAGACTATTCTCTATTATAATTATAATCTAAAAAAGTTAGAAAACTTTAAAATTATTATTATTATTATTACAAAAATATACTGAGTGAAAAAAAAGTTTTCAGTTAGAGAACTCTTGATTAAAAATAATAATTTATTATTTTATTAGGAAAATTCTTGCAGAAGAAAATTTCCATTAGAAAAGGAGGTTGTTCTCTTATTGAATATCATTACTTAGAAATTGTAATAAATCCTAAAATGTAAAGGCTATTTAAAATGTTAACTAAGAAATTTCCCAAAAGCACGCAAGATAGCATTCATAAAGTCTAAGGAATTTCACCCACATGTGATTTTTCAAAAAGCTTTGATAACGAAGTACCTACACTTCCATTAAGAAAATAAATCTTAATTTGAACGAATAAAGTTCTAGGATAAACAATAAAAGAAATGCTTGCATAAAAAATATATGCATACAACGGTAAAAGATTATTCATATAATTTTATAGTAAAAAACAATGCAATAAAACATATCTACAAATTAATTATCATAACTCTAGGAGGAGAATACTAGCAATTGGATAAGATCTTTATGAAAATTAAAGAGTTTTATGGTAAGATATGCTTGCCAAACAAATAATTTAACCCTAAAATTTGAAATCCCTATTTGTTCCTTCTTCTTGAGTACCCGATCCTCTCTAATTTTTTTCTGTTTTCTCTCTTTTTTTTGCGATTGTTTTTTTAGGGAAATACTACAAAGAAAAAGTAGAGGAGATGGATAGACTTTTTAAAGAGATAAGGTATTTAGATAGTTAGAGCTTTTCTAGGATGGAGGGTTGGTTACTTGAAGATTTGATTCTTGATTCTTTCTCTACGTGCAAAGAAAATCTACAAGAAGTGGTGAGGTGGTTGAGGAAAAATTTAGAGTTGGGATTTTAGACAAATGGGCTTGTTTGACAAATAATGGGCCTTTCTAAGAAAACAAAAATAAAAATAAAAAGAAAAACAAAGTGGACTTTAAGGTAAAAGCTTCATGCATGATACATAATTACATTTAATAAATAAAAATATTGGTATTACACTTTCTGATTTGGATATCAACCTATTTTCCTGACCTTAAAGTGTGGATTGCATTGACATGAGCTAGATTGGATTGACTGAGCTAGTGCCCTTAGTATTAACAATTGGTTGACTCGAAATTTTCTCTTCTTCCTCTCTTTCTCACTCATGACACTAGCTAGTTTTCCTAACTGAGTTTCCAATCTAGCTATAGCTTGAGTGATAGAATTCAACAATTGGCCTATTGTTTGCATGAAGAAATTCAATGTGTTGCATGATTGCGTCAACATGTTGGTGGTCTGTGTGAATGCTTTCATCATGACTTCTAGACCTTTCTCTAAGATATTGATTCATTTATCATGGTTAGAATTCAATGGAACAGATTGATTTTGAGGAGGTTGACTTGGATACACAAAATTAGGTTGTGGATTATGGAGATTATGTGTGTTGAATGGACCTGTGTTTCTCCTAGGAAATTGCGAAACTAAAGGGGTACTGAAGTTTGGATTTTCTGAGAAACTTTCCTAATTCTATGTAAAGTTTGGATGATTTCTCCAGCTTAGATTGTAAGTTAGGGCCTATTTGTTTCATTTCCAAAAAAAGTGGAAATTAGAAATTGGAGCTGAAAATCAAATTTCAATGCATTTCTGAGGTTTTCAACCCAAGAGATTTTATGTGTTTGTTTGCATGAAAATGATTGAGTGGAAATGTCTTTTTTTAATTTCTATTGTTTGGTTCATTGTTTTTTAAAAGCTTGAAACCTGACAATATATTTTGATTTCCTCAAGTCCCATTGTTTAGTTGGTACAAATTCAAAATGGGAAATGTTGTAAAATTCACCATTGGTGAGATTACCACCCAGATAAGACAAAATAGCCTGGAACTATCAACGGAGGTAACCATACCAGTTAGATATTTAAAAAATGCATTCCAACGGTCACAAACAACAAGCCAACGGACAAAAATCCATTAGTGGTTGCATATATATATAACCTTTGTGGCATCATATATTATCTCCAAACCAGTACTTGTAGCAAATTAAAACATGTAGATATGCTTTCTTCCAAGGGGTCCGAAGCACTTTCTTCCCATCGGTCTGAAGCAATGAAGATGCACTATTTTTTAAAATTCCAACCCCATTGAAGTTGTGCAAGAATGGAATGAACAAGGGAAGATATTTTTGGGGCTGCACCAAATACCCAAATAAACAATGTAATTTTTTTGCTTGGGCTGATGCTGATGATGAGAGTGATATGAAGCAATTTCGAGACAAAAAAGGTGGAAGTCTCTATTCAAGCAAAAACAAAAATTAAAGCAAAACATTTGAAGAGACAACTAAAGCTTGCAGATTATCAAATTGAAATTTTAAAAAATTGAAATTTTAAACATATGTATTCTTATGTTAGTGATTTTTTGCATTTCTCTTTTTGTTGCACACATTGTAATTTGAACTTTAAAAATATAATGCAGATCACCCATATGTTTTAGAAAAACAATTTTCACGTATAAAACCTTTTGAAATTTATCACAAATTGAATCATAATAAATGATGTATAAGCTCAAATATTTCTCATTTCCATAGTGTATATAACACCAGTAAACTAGTACTCCCAATGTTGACTGCAGATCTCAAAAATTAATTCAACTGAATGGAAATTTGTGTGATTGCCTTGCCAATATAATGCAAGGATAATTATTGGTTTTAGGTGTTGAGTATCATCATTGCACCATTAAAAATAAATAGGATAAAGAGGAAATGATGAGATAATAAATCTGATTTCAGAGAAAAAATATCACCATTAACTCCACCACTATATTAAAACCAACTAAACCAAAAATCTGCTAACCAAAAAACGACTCAAAATAAATGAGTATATGTATCTGAGATATAATCATTCCGATGGGCTCAGATTGGTCATAAACAAATAAGTATGCAAAACATATTATCTATTTAATAACTATTGGCTGCATATCCATATTGGTCTTGCCAATAGTAAAAATGAGTTGCCTAGACAGTGTTAATAGAAAATGTGATTTGCATATCTTGTTCAGCGACCCTTATCACATCATCATTATATAAAAGAGATACAGGTGGGTATTCTGATGGGATCAGCTTGGTCATAAGCAATTAGGTATGTAAAACATATATTCTATTTAATAGTTGTAGGCTGCATATATTTATTTGGTCATGGCAATTGTAAATGCCTCGCCTAGACAATGTTAAAAGAAAATGTGCTTTGCATATCATATTCTGTGACACTCATCATAGCACCATTAGAAAAAAGAGACACAGATTTAAGCTTGGCATTCTAGTTATAAATATCGATGCAATTGGTATAGCTTATACATGAATATCCCTCATTCCATTGCTTTCCTGCATCCTTTAAAGACTAAATTGTGAAAATGTAAGATAATAAGTGTAGTTGTAATAATGAACTTACAAATATATATATGATAATAGCATCATATACACCCAAAAATACTATTAGAGCCTAGTTGGCTAATATGCATAATTAAACCCATAACAGTACCATCATATAAACACCCCCCATATTGAACCATTGTTGCCAAAAATATACAGATAAAGGATATACAAATAAGAAGCAATATAAATCCATCAAAAGATATGAGCATGTGCTAAGCTCAATCCTACATAACCATATATAGCCAGTGTTCATCCACAAAAGAAGCCAAAAACACAAAAGATAGCTGCATGATAATTTATGCATTAACACCATAACATATAACAAAAAGGAAAAAAACTAAGATAAATAATGGCAGACGGAAGAAGCTCTCAGATCGGGGGTCTTTCACTTCAAGTTGGCAGTAATTGCGTTTGCAGATGGAAGAAGCGACAGATTCAACCCCCAAAAACCTAAATAGTTGAAGCCCTAAACGAGATCAACAAGAACGGAAGTCGATTTGAGTAGGAAATGATTCATCAACTTCCCGTAGTTATTTAGATTCTCCCCTATAAAGCATCCTCACCAAGGATCTTTCACAATTTCTTCTCACATACAAGGAATTAACAGAGATGGGGAAATATTTGGCCGGGAAGATTGGGTTTTCCTTCTTTTGTGAGTAGAGCTATGGAGGCGGGAGTGAAGAAAAGAGGGAGAATGAGAGTGGTGATGGAACCCTAAAACACTTTTCCTTAATTTGTATTCTCACAGATCCCAAAACGAAAGCGGGTCTATATTTTATTGCCAAAATACCCATTTCCAGCCCATTTCACAGCTTTTAGGTTTAAAATGGGTTTTTTAACTTTTCTGACATGGTGGCAATTTTTTATCCCCATTTCCATGAAAACTCTTAGCGAACCAAACACCTGAAATGAAAATACCTGTAAATCAAAAACTAACGTGGAGATGGTGTCAGCACACGGAAATCACGTTTCCATCATATTTTTGACGAAACAAACAGCCCCTTAGAAAAGATGGTCATTCCTAGAATGCTAGAATGCAGCACTCATCTGATCAAGTTGTTGGTTATTTTCTAAAAGAGGGCATTCCGCTGAAATATGAGTTGGACAAAAACAATTTTGACATCCTGGGGAAGAAACTTAGTTGATTTGAGTGGGAGCTCATTTTTTTTATTTCTAAGGCTTATAACTGATGCTAGATTGTAGTCATCTTAATGTTGGAGGCTATGTTTGACTCTAGGGACAAACCACTAGAATTGGTCGAGGAAAATTGATGAAGTTGCTCTTTCATCACAGTCTTCCCATTGCATAGTTTTCTCAGAAAACTTCTCTAAAAATTCTCAGGCTTCATCAACATTTTCTTCATAAAGTCTCCTTGACACATAGATTCTAAGGATGTCTTTGAAGAATAATCTAAACCATGATGAGGACAGTGGATAAAAAGATCTTTAAACCTATCAAAATAATTCCAGAATGGCTCCTCTGGGATTATCCTACAAGAATAAATGTTATTTCCAAACTTTACTGTTTTATAAATTAGGAAGAATTTTTTAAAATGATAACAAATTTATCCTAAGTGGACATAGAATTTGTGGGCAAGCTATATAACTATTTTTTACCGCTGTCCTAAGAGCAAAGGGGACAAATATGAGCTTAATTGCATCCTCAAATAACTTTTTACTCTTAATTATAAGACAAACTTCCTCAAACTTGGATATAAATATTTAGGCATCTTCAGATTCATTTTTTAAGAAGTTGGGAAGTATGTTTATGAAATGAGGTCTAAGTTCATAATTCACACTATTAACGTCAAAAAGTCTGATGCAAGACAGGATTGCATTCCCAGTAGGATAACACATATCCTGAAGCATAGTTAGATTCAAATCAGCTATTTCTTATTCAAATTCAACATGAACTAATCATTTTCTATTATCTCTAATCAAAAGTTGCATACACTAATGAAAGCTCTTTTTTTAGATTTTTTTCTTTTTTATATTTAAAACCTAAGAAAAGATCTTAAAAGAAAAAAAAACATTTTTTAAGGAGGAAAACAAAAACTAAAAGATCTAAAAGATTTTTAAGAAAGAAAAAAGTAAGAAAAGAAAAACCTAACCAAATAAATCAAAAGGCAAATCACTTGAACAATCACTCACAATTTTACGGTTAAGCCTAAACTTTACTAGGCTAGCTTTTAACCAAAAATTTCTTCAGTGAAAAAGACCCAAGTTTACTTGATTAGCTAGTCAGATAAGGATAATGCTAGAGGAGGTTGGAGACCGTTTAATACCTTCTTTCCTTGTAAAGAACTTTACGCAACCCATAAATCTTGCTTTAAATACCAACAGAGTCAAATAAACTTAAACCGATTTCTTATAAATTTTCTTATTTCCGATTGAGATTGAATCTTTAGGGGCCAACGTCTAATAAATTTTAAGGCTTGGGTTTGTATATTGAGGAATTAGTGATATTTAGACTAAGGAAAGGGTGATGAAATCCCTTACCTTATCTTAATTTGAGGTTTTTGCCCCTAAAAGTAATTTCAAGTGTGTGCTCAAATTAAAATGCTCAAATTACTTTGGTGAGTTCCTACTAACTATATGCAATGCAACCGTAAGAATTAAAAGTTACTACAAAAAGATGCTAAAAAATATTTTTTTAATTAGGGTCAACAAACAAATAAATATGGGAGAGTGATCTCTTCTTTGAATTTATTATCTTATTTAATATTTATTCAAGTGAAATCTAAATTTTATTATGATCAACAAGAGAATTTTTTTAATTAGTTCCTAATTATCTCTAATTGTGAGAAACCTAACTAAAGGGAGAATTTGAAAATCACAACGCAGAGAATTCACCATTTCAAGGCGTTAGCCCCTCTTGAATTAAATCTTATTCTTCAATTTTTAAGCTTCTTCTAACTCAATCATTCACAATGAAACACCAAATCAACGATCCAAAATAGAGAAACTCTAATTCCAAGCATCTTACCCGGCAACGAAGCCAAAAACTTGATGTGTCCTAAATAAAATATTGCAAGTGCACTAGTGTGTGTAGCATGCAAGTGTCGATCTCATGAGGAAGGTGTGTAGAGAAAATCCTAAAGAGGTTCTTGAAATATGAAAGAAAAGAGAGAGCATGTGGAAATTGGGTTGGGTGTGAGTGTTGTAAATAAAAGGGCTTAAAACGGGAAAGAGAAAGAAAGAGAAGAGAGAAAATAAGAAAATGAAAAAGAGACTAAAATCCAAAAGAAGAAGCAAACAAAGAGATGGAGGAAATCAAGAGAATAAAGGTAGGACCCTAGGATTGAATCCGCTAGTGAATTCGTATTTGGATTTAAAAGCTACTCTCTTTTAATTTTCATATTACCTAGAATTTCTAAAAATAAATTTTTAAGTTATTCAAAACAAGAATAACCTATCAAAATCACATCTATGCAATATCACTATTCATGAATAGAAATAAACAACTAGATAGTAATTCTAGAATTGAAAAGTATAAACTATCAAACCACTTAAGATAATTATAGCCTATCAAATTCTTTTTCTACCAATTACTTCTCTAGCCGATTATCCTAAGTATAATTATTTAAGCACAAAAAGAGAGCAATTCAAAAACTAAAAAAGAATTTAAATTTGTTTCATCTAATCCTAGAAACCCTAAAGAAATTAGCTACTAATACTATAAAAGCAAATAAATCCCAAATTATAAAGCATGAATAAAAAAGCAAGAAACTAAAATCTAAACTACGAAGAAAGAAATTAACATATAAACTAGAAGGCATGAAATAAAAATAAGAAATAAAAATCTAAACTACAAGACATGAAACAAAAATAAGAAATAAAAATCTAAACTACAAAGCATGAAAAACAAGAAATAAAAATTCTAAACATGCAATTCTAAATAAGAAAATAAAAGAGGGAAAATGAAAACATACATTACAAGGGATTAGCCCCTTATAAAGCAAATCTTCATCAACTAAAGAGAAGAAGAAGAAAATTAAAAAAAGTGAAAAAAATTATTTATTTCAAACTAAAGTTTACAATTTGAATGGTAATAATTAAAGTTCATCCTCCCCAAAAAGGAGTTTACAAAATTTCACATATCCCTCACCTCACTCTTTGCCTCTATTTATAGTCTACAACAAGCAACATTAGCCCTTGGATCAAGCTTGGGCTCTAAAAATTCAACATCAGCCATTGAATAGTTTCTATTATAAACTAATCGATTAGCTACAGTAGCTAATCGATTAGCTAATTTATAGTTCTGTCACTACTTCACTAAAGTAACCATATCTTCTGCAACTCTGATTTGACTCAAACTTGTTTTGTTGGATCCATAATTAAAATATGGACAATCTTATATGACTCTTAGATGGATCAAATAAAATTATCCTATGCACTTTCACTTGAAATACGTTACAGCACCTCCAACAATAAAGTATCATGATTATTTTTTCTTTGATTTTTCTTAGGCTCTACTTGGGCTTTTATTCGGCTTCATTGAGCTTTAACTAGGCTTAAAATATCTTCGTTTAAGCTCTTATTTATTTTCTTTATTTTTCCTATAAATTCATAAAATAAATAATATTCTGAATTATATTTATTTAATAAAATATATAATAAGGGTATAAAAGTACAATAAAATATAGTGATCAAATACTAACTAGACGTCTATGAAAATGATACCTAACTCTTGCCTAAGACAATAAAATCTCTCTTCAGGTAGATGTTTGATGAAGATCTTAGCTAGTTGTTGATCGGTGGTCACAATTGCAACATATATGCCATGTTTCTCTATATGATTGAAAATGAAATGATGTTAGACATCTATGCTCTCTGTGTGTGAGTGGTGTACGGGGTTATTTGCCAAAGCAATTATATTTTTGCTATCACGCTTGAGAGGAACTTTAGTAAGTCATAGCTCAAAGTCTTCTAGGGTTTGCATCATCCACAAATCATGTGCACAACAACTTCCTAATAGAATGCATTTTGTTTCGGTAGTGGAATGTGTAACACAGATTTATTTCCTACTAGCTCATGAGACAAATGAATGACCTAACAAGCAATATGTATTGTTATTGCTCTTTATATCCGTGAGACAACCCGAATAATCAAAATTTAGAAAACCAATAAACTTGATAGAATGACAATATATATACCATAAACCAAAAGATTTTGTATTCAAATATCTAAATATTCTTTTCAGTGCTTAAAAATGAGACTTCTTTTAATCTGATTATAAATGCGCATATAAGCAAGCCGAAAACATACTATCAGGATGAGATGCTAAAAGATATCGAAGGCTACTGATCATACGTCTATATTTCTTTTGATCGACTGAGTCACTGCTCTCACCCTTTGAAATCTTTGTTGAGGGACTCATTGGTGTAGTTGCTAGTTTAACATTTTCCATGCCGAATCTCTTCGAATGCTCCCCAACATACTTAGCTTGAGAGATAAAAACTCCTTCTTCACTTTGTTTCCCTTGAAATCCAAGTAAGTATTTCAACTCACTAGCCAAGGTCACCGTAAGTTCATTCTGCATAGCTTTCTTAAAGCCTCAACATAAAAGATATTTAGTAGCACCAAAGATAATGTCATCAACAAAAAGTTCGCAATTAAAAGATCAAAATTATCATGGTTTATAAAAAGTGTCGTGTCAGCTCTCCCCTTTTTAAAACATTTCCAAAATATAATTACTAAGACGATCATACCATGCATGAGGTGTTTGTTTCAAACTATACAAAGTTTGTACCAATTTATGAACATGATTTAGAAAATCAAGATCTTGAAAACCAAGGGATTGTTTCACATGAACTTCTTCCTTTAGAAAACCATTGAGAAAAGCACTTTTGACATCCATTTGATAAAGCTTGAAACTCTTAAAACATGTAAATGCAAGCAATATTCTAATAGCCTCTAACATAGCAACTGGAGTATAAGTTTCATCATAATTGATACCCTCAATTTTATTATATACTTAGATAATAAGGCTAGCTTTATTTTGAGTGACACATCCAAGCTCATCAAGTTTGTTCTTAAAAAGCCACTTAGTTCCTATAAACGGGTGATCTTTTGGTCGAGGCACTAGTGTCCAAGATTATTCCATATAAACTGATTAAGCTCATCATTCATGGCTAAGGCCCAACTTTCCTCTTTTAAAGCACCATTGACATTCTTAGGCTTAATTTCAAATATGAAACATACACTAGCACAAAATTCCCTAAGAGATGAACGAGTTTGTATACCTTTCAAAAGTCTTCAATAACAAGTTCCCTCGGATGATCTTTCTTGAAGTTCAACTTGATAGCTAGCTAGTCTGCTTGGTTCTCCCCTTCAGTGTCACCCTTGTCATGCTATGACTCGTCATTTTGTTCAACTGGATCTGTAAAGTCAAATACTGTCTTCTTGATATTGTGAAACATCTCCATATCATCATCATCCTTGCACAAAATATCAGAATTAGATTGATCAAACTTTACATGGATAATCTCTTTGATAGTTTTTGTCCTTTTGTTAAAAACTTTATAAGCCTTCCTATTAGAAGAATATCCCAAGAAATAATACTCATCGGCTTTTGGATCAAACTTTACTAAATGATCTTTCATTGTCAAGATATAATATTTACAACCAAAAACATGAAAATATAAAATATTTAGCGATTTTTTATACCAACGCTCAAAAGGAGTTCTACTCAAAATTGTTGAATTTGATATTCTCAAGTCATAGTTTTGATGATAACAATATGTGTGTATTGTGTATTCTAACTTGTTGATGCAGATAT